>JAKLMY010000011.1:0-296265 GCA_022814645.1 Ganoderma meredithae
TGTCTCCAGGTAAGCCTCGCTGTATTCTTACTCAGTAGTTACTTGCTCTAATACAACTTGTCTCTAGCCTGACTGTCAAGCCTTGCTCTGCTCTCACTACATAAGCACTCATCAACGCCCTTGCTCGTCTCATAAGCCTCCCTCCTGATCTTACTCGACAGTCAGTCATAACAGCCAGACATGGGTAACTCTGCCATGCTGCCACAGCCTGCCTTGACCTTCCTGTTGCTCCTGGCCTACGTTTGCAACTAGAGGAGGAGTCCAGTTTCCCATACCCATGCATGCAGTTCGCTGATGCCTTCTAGTGCAGATCCCTGATCATGCACAGGTCCACTGTCTTGCTGTGGATCTGACCCTGTGCTGCTGCACATGGAGTTTATTCCACAACTAACCACCAGCAACAGTTGCTGGCCCGAGTTGCCTAATCGGCTGGTTCTTACTCCTAACTTCCTAGATTAAAGACCCCTGTGCTTTCGCTCCCTTAACGGGCTCGCCAGATTGTCACCTGACTACTTGGGGATTCTAAGTGAATTCTTATGGCCCGCACACCACCAGTGCGACTAGTACGTTTCCCCTCCCTTGTGGGTAGGACCGGTAACAGCCATCTGGATAATTCTAAGACCTATCCAGAGTGGTCTAGATTTGACACCGACACTTTGTTCCCCCTTACCAGGGTGAGGCTATGTTCCTCCCCGGATATCTGGTATGAAGTGGCACTGGATTGATGGTGACATGCCCCCAAGGTGAGGTCTGACTCTCCCCTACCCCAGGTCAAGGTGTTGATGCACTCCTTCCTTACCAGGGTAAGGCTATGTTCCTCCCCAGATCATCTGGTAAGGCATCAACTGTACATATTGCTCAGGAGGGCCCAGACGGTCCCTTCCCAAGTGCGTGAGTGGCTTTGGGTAAGTTCCCTGGGAGGGCAGTGCAACCCGCCCCCATGAACAGCTCCCTCGACGCTGCAGACAGCCAGGTATCACCCCGACTGATGCGTCTACTAGTCCGTAAGCCCTGTGATCCAGTCCCAACCCTCAGTAGGCAGAGGGCCCATTGCCCAAAGCTGCGTTACTGGTAAGCGCCCACCACAAGGTGGTGGTTGCAGGAAGAGAAAGGATGAAATGAAGACGGTCAGCGGAGCGGTTACGTCGGCAGCAACGGACCTTGGCGCGGGGGCCAAACAATGTCAAACAGGACGTTGCTGGCGGTCGCAACAACATGGCAAATCCACGTGGCACCGTGTGGCACAGATGCCCCCACGGCCCATTCTTTTGACTTTTATGACTTTTATGATGATGATGATGATGATGATGATGATGATACTTTATGCCCATATTCTGGTTCACGGTACAGGGGGATGCGGAGGAAACTGGCTTGACCTTCGGACCATTGGTCTGACTTCTTCCCTTGACAGTCACACAATAGGTGGCCTTTCAAATGTCCAGCTTAGCCACCAAGAGTTCAAGCATCACACTGCAATTCCTGGACCAATATTCAGGACCAGTATTCGCCACTGAGCCCGAGTATCGACCCGGCTTTATAGGAACAGGAACAGGTGTCAAAAACGCGCGCTATGCCGGTGTGCATGGCCCACATGCAGAGAACTGAAATCTCCTGTAGTTTCGGGACCTATCAGCGAAACTGGTGGTAGGCCGGTGGTGCATCACCATCCAGTGCACAGCCTGCGATCGAACTCTGCCAAGCCTCGAGCGTTCAGAGCCGTAAACAATGAGACGTGGCGAGATTGTCGCAGTCGAGTCTGTTGTGCTGGGCCCAGTGTCTCTGTCAGGCTCCCGTTTTTGCGGTTGCCAGCACGACGTGAGACGAGGCCAGGGGTGGGGAAGGGAGGTGAAGACGGAGGGTCTCGTGATCGCGTCTCCCACCGAGAGTCTGCGGCGACGTTGATCGGAATCATGACACGTCAGTACGCTCTCTGAAGCTCGACAACCGCCCGCTCTGCGCGGTAAGATTCCCCGCGCATACATATACACCCCTCCGAGCCAGCCTTCGCTCTCTGCTATTCTCTCTAGTCCAGCGTCGCCTCCGCCCTGCCGCCTCCGCCATGCGGCTGTTCCGTTCCGTCCTCGCCATCGGGGTCTTCGCCCTCTCCGCCTTTGCCCAGGATGAGCACCAGAAGCACGCCTATCAGGTCCGCACCCTACCATGTGCCCTCCAGCCGACCCTGAGCCGTACTAATGCCTCTACAGAGTGACGTCGCCCGCCTCCGCAAGATCGTCATTAACAGGTAAGCAGCCGCGTGGCAAACCCCCTTCATTCATGGCGCTCATTCGTCTATTTCTTCAGCTTGTACTCGCATAGGTTTGTTCAGTCATTCGCGGCCAGCGATGTGGGGGGCTGACGGGCGCATAGGGATGTCTTCCTCCGTGAACTTATCTCCAACGCGAACGATGCTCTTGAGAAACTCCGTCTGACCTCCCTCACGGAGCCCGACGTCCTTGCCGGCGCCGAGCAAATGAATATCACTATAAAGGCTGTCAAGGACGGGGAGAGCGCGGGTCGTCTCATCATTACTGGTATGTTCCTTCGGACACGCATAACGTGCTTGGCGTTCACATCCTGCGCTAGATACCGGTATTGGTATGACACCGGATGAGCTTAAGAACAATCTCGGTACTCTGGCCAAGTCTGGAACATCGGAGTTCTTGTCAAGGGCAGAGAGCGATGATTCTTCGGGCAATGGCAACTTGATTGGTGCCTTCGGTCTTGGTTTCTACTCTAGGTACGTCCAGTTTCCATGTAATACGTGCGCGTACAGTGATTGGTCACCGTCAGTTTCTTGGTTGCCGATCGTGTCGAAGTCGCTTCTCTCGCAGCAAAGACCTCGAAGAACCCAGCTCCGGCCCAGTATGTATTCAGCTCTGGCGCAGACGAAAACTCGTTCGACATCTATGTAGACCCTCGGGGAAGCACCCTCGGTCGTGGAACGGAGATCACGCTCTTCCTCAAGGGAGATGCTGTCAACTACCTGAACGAGCAGACCATCACGGACCTGGTGTAAGTGTATACCTCCTTCCCAATGGGATCCAAGGAAGTGACATTATTTTGACAGTAACAAGCACTCGTCTTTCTCTACGACCTTCCCCATCTACCTTGCGAGCAAGCGTACTGAGTTCGTCCTCGACGAAGAGGCAAAGGAGGAACCCGCGTCTGAAGAGAACAAGAAGTCTGAGGTTGAGGAGATCCCCAAGGATGACGTCGACGAAGATGAGGCCGTTGTTGAGGACGTCACCGAGAAGGAGGAGAAAGCCAAGAAAAGCCCCAAGACGAAGCAGATCCAAGTGGATGAGTGGCTCCGTTTGAACTCTCAAACTCCGATTTGGATGCGGTAAATGCTTTCATTTCTCTCAACCCATGCACAGATATTGATATATTTGCCCACGCAGCGATCCCAAAACGGTGTCAGACGAGGAGTATGAGTCCTTCTACCAGGCAACCTTCAAGGACTACGAGAAGCCTCGCGCCTGGACCCACTTCCAGGGTGATTCTGGCTCAGGCGTTTCCTTCCGCGCGATCATCTTCGTCCCCTCGCGGCTCGATGATGACTACTGGCAGAACCCCCTCCAGAGCGTGACGAAGGACATCCGGCTCATGGTCAAACGCGTCTTCATCACATCCGACCTCGGCGAAGACGCGCTGCCCAAGTGGGCGAACTGGGTAAAAGTCGTCGTGGACGCCGAGGACCTCCCTCTCAACGTCTCGCGTGAGACGCTCCAGAACAACGCGTTCCTCAAGCAGCTCCGCGGCATCGTCCTGCGCCGCCTCCTTCAGCTCCTCGCCCGTCTCCAAGAGGAGGATGCTGAGACGTGGACACACGTCGGAGAGACATTCGGAAACGTGTTCAAGCTCGGTGCGGTCGAGGACCGCAAGAACCGTGACAAGCTCGTGAACCTCGTCAGATTCGCGACGAACCAGCGGAACAGCACGAGCCTGGACCAATACCTTGAGAACAAGAAGAAGGGGCAGGACAAGATCTTCTACCTCGCGGACATGGGCAAGTCGGCGCACGAGCTTGCGGGGAGCGTATTCATTGAGAAGCTGCACGCGCGCGGGTATGAGGTCTTGCTCTTGGGCGATCCGCTGGATGAAGTTTTCATCACCAATGTCCGTCGCTGGAAGTGAGTTCTGTCTCCATTCGATTCTGGTCGGGCAGGTCGATTGACGGCTTTTACAGGACCATCAGCTTTCAGGATGTTGCTAAGGCTGGTCTCAAATTCGGTGACGAAGGTGCGTCGCCTCCTGGTTTCGAGTGCGTGTGGCTGTGACGTGACATCGTTTGCAGACACCGACCCCGAGGAAGAGAAGGTTGAGCAAGCAGCTCTTACTGAGAAGTTCGAGCCTCTCATTGACTGGCTCCGCAAGGAAGTTCGCGAGAAGGGTGCTGCGCGCGATGGTAAGTGCCTGACCTAGTTCTACCGCGTTCATCTCATCTAACTTCGTACGCAGTCGTCATCTCGAACCGTCTTGTTATCAGCTCATGCGCGATCGTCGCCGACGAGTCTGGTTACACCGCCAACCTCGAGAAGCTCATCAGTGTGTTCTCGTATTCTTGCGATCACTTTCCGACCTTAGGCCTGACGTGCTTGCTCTCTAGGTTCCTCGCATGCGCAGGTGAACCACAAACACATGTGGGACTTCGCCAAGAAGCAGAAAGTGCTCGAGATCAATCCCCGCTCGCCGCTCATTGAGGGCCTCCTCCGCCGCATTAAGCAACTTCCTGCCGAAGGCGAGGAGCCCGATGTCGAGGCCGAGGCTGAGCTGCGCGAGGTCGCGACCGTCCTCGTCGATGGTGCCCTCGTCCGGTCCGGATTTTCTGTCACAGACTCCAACGAGTGAGGGTACACGTTTCACAGCGGCATGGCCCTGCGCTCAATAGTGTCTTTTCTTTGCAGCTTCTTCACCCTTGTCGACCGCATCCTCCGTCGCTCGCTGGGTGTGTCGGAGACCGCGCCGACTGACACGACTGTCAAGCCCGCGCCGCCAGTGGACCCGGAGCTCCCGCCCAACGCCAACGAGCCTGAGCCGGACCCGATTGAGAACTCGGGTCACGGCAAGATCTCATGGGAGGTCGAGGAGGTTGACGAGCTCGGGAACCCAATCAAGCAGATCCCCGTGGAAATGAAGAGGCATGATGAGCTCTGAGTGCGTTGTGGACAGAGAGCATGTGGGTTTCGTGCATGACTCATATAGTGGATGGTCATGACTGGAAACGCGCATACAACTGGCATGTTGTATGTGCATGTGTATGGAAAAGTACATAGTAACTTATTATAAGCTTGAACTCTGGAATTAAAACCTGCTTTAAGGACGACAGCGATTGGAATCCAGCTGCAAAATCGACGACAGGTATACATATGTTGTACGTCCTCGTCCAAGTGGGTGGCAGTAGGCCCAGCCAAGCGCCCGATCGAGACACCTTGGCGCTTCCTTACTAGTAGTGGGTACGACTGTGTTCCTACCCTGAGCCTCGACCCCGGAATGGCTGCTGTACCTCCTCCCGGATTTGTGCCACCGCCTCTTCCGCCAGGATGGACGGAACACCAGAGTACGCGATCTTTTTGCCATCGTTACTGACCCATGTCCACTCATGCTCTCCCGGTGTCACTCAGGTCCGACGGGCCAACCGTACTACCACAACGTGCAGACGCAAGAGTCAACGTACGTTCGACCCTTGCCCGCGTTCCCCATCGTGCCTCAGGCCGCCGTACCCGCAGCCGCTGCTCCCCCCACGAAGAAGGCTAAGAAGGAGAAGCCACTCGTGAAGACACCTGTCCCCGGGACGCCGTGGCTGCGCGTCATTACGACCGAGGGAAACACATTCTACACGCACACGGGCGAAAAGCGGAGCTTGTGGACCGTGCCAGAGGAGATCAAGGACGCGGTGGAGACCCTGGAGAAGGAGGAGGCGTTGAAGAAGGCAGAGGACGCGAGGAGGGCAGAGGAGGAGCGCGCAAGGGAGGTGACGGAGATGGTGGGGAAGCGGAAGGCGGAGGAGCCGGTGCCTGTCGACGAATATGTGGTGACGAAGAAGGCGAAGGTTGCCGATGAGGAAGATGAGGACGAAGAGGAGGAGGAAAGTGAAGAGGAGGACTGGCAAAGGGAAGCGGCTGCTCAGCTCGCGGCTGAGGCGGAAGAGGAAGAGCGCCGGAGAGAAGAGGAGAAGAAGCAGCAAGAAGAGGAGGCCCGTAAACTCAAGGAGGCGGAGAAGCAGAAGGGCTCGTCACAACTCAATATGCCTGAACGCGTAGATTTGTCTCTTGACGAGGCGAAGGCGTTGTTCAAGGTCGGTGAAACAGGTGTCGAAATCAGTACCATTGTTAGCTTACTCCATTCTTCAGACTCTTCTGCGGGAGAAGAACATTAATCCCCTACACCCCTGGGACACATCTCTACCGCTCTTCGTGTCGGACCCTCGATATGTCCTCCTTCCTTCTGTCTCCGCGCGGCGTGAGGCGTTCGATGAGTACTGCCGCGACCGGGCTCGAGAGCTCCGGCAGTCAAAAGTGAAGGTCGAGAAGGAGGCACTGAACCCGCAGCAGGAGTTCGAACGTTTACTAAAGGAGGAAGTCAAGAGCACGCGGACGAGCTGGACTGAGTGGCGACGGCAATGGAAGAAGGACCGCCGCTTTTACGGGTGGGGGAGAGACGATAGGGAGCGAGAGAAGCGTTTCAGGGACCACCTGAAGGAACTTGGTGGACGTGAGGCTGCTCATCTCATGCCATGCAGCGCGCAGGACTGAGGGTGTTATTTGCAGAGAAACGCGCCGCAGCACAGAAGGCTGAGGCGGACTTTTTCGCACTGCTGAGAGAAAGTGGGCTAGCGAAACCCGGTGCCGCGTGGAAAGAGGTCGACACCGCTCCGCTCTCCGGTTTCGTCTGGTATTGACCGAGTGGCACTTTCTCAGATCAAGAAGAACCTCATTGCGGACCCTCGGTACGACGCTGTAGGGTCGTCGTCTCTGCGTGAAGAGCTGTTCAATACCTACATCAAGGCGGGCGTATCAGAGGAACAATTAAAGCCACAATCAGCTGGCTCAGCTGCACAGCCAACTGCCGAGGAAGACGAAGAAGAACGAGAGCGGCGGCGCAAGGAACGTAAGGACCGGGCAGTCAAAGAGCGCGAAGAGAAGGTCAAGGCGGAACGCATCAAGCTCGAGGCAGAGATCGACCGTTCCAAGCTTGGTCTGACGAAAGAGGAGGCCGAGTTAGAGTTCAGGTGCACCTGTTCATTTCAGTTCTGAGATCCGTTGCTTGGCGCCACTGACCGCGGATCCATATGCTATGTTGTGTAGGATCATGCTCGTCGATGCCATCCGGGACCCACAGGTATGCTGACTGCGCATACCAGAGCAGATCACTGACCTGCTTGCAGGTCTCTTGGGATGCGGTCCAGCCGCAGCTGCGGAGAGACTCGCGGTTTGTCAACTCTCCGCTACCAATGAACCAGCAACTGCATCTCTTCCATGCGCACGTAAGTGGGCTACGCGACAAGCACTTGGCCAGCCTGCATGCACTGTTTGCATCGCATGCGCCGGGATTGGATACAGCATTTACGGCACTTCCCGTCGCGTCGCTGCTGTCATCGCTTCCGGCAACCAAGCTTGGATATGAAGTTGCTCAACTCGAGCATGAATTCGAGAAGTGGCAGAGGGAGCGGACGCATGAAGCCAGACTAGCGTTCGATCAGATGCTAAACGAGAACTCCTTCGTAGAGTTCTGGGGGCGTCTTGGTAAGATCGGAGGGAAGGGCATTGATGCAAGCATCAAGTACGACGATATAGGCGAGGACACGGAGGAAGATCAAGTGGACATGAAGGCGCTTGCGAAGAGCGTGGACCTGAGAGAGATGATCAAGGTCCTAAAGGCGAGTCGCACTCTACACCGCATTCATGTCGACATGGGTTGACAATGACAACTCACAGAATGACAAGCGATACCTTGTGTTCGATCACGTTTCCGAGCAACGAGAGAGGTGGCTGAGGGTTTGTCTTATAATACCCTTGCGACCGGGTACACAGCTGATTCGGTTTCAGGATTATCTTTCACACCTATCTGCGCCCACACTATCCGTTCATGTCCCAGAAAAGCAGTAATCGCTCGTCCTTGAACCTATCCGACCTTTTACAAGGGATCCTTTGTGTGCATCTGGTAGTTTCAAAACTCATTCCAAAACCTCATCCCACGATCTGCTGCGCGATTGGTGGGAGAACCGAGGCGACTGTGATTGCGGTGCGCAGCGAACCTGACGTAACCTGCTCGTACGTCTGCATGTGCATATGGCAGGCTTTATAGGACGTATGTATGTACAGCAGTTTCCAAGCACCCTTATAGTCAGCATGGCGCAGGTGCCACCGGAAGAAGCGCGGAGGAATTCTCTAATGATGGAGCCCACAATTTCCCATTCGCCCCGCAGCAGATCCTATAAGTTCTCCTCCGGCGCGGTAAGCTCATCCACGTACCCGCCGCATACCCCCGCATACTCTTTGCTACACTCACGACCATCATGACCAACGACGACCGCCACCCATACCTTCCGGCAACTCCTGGTGATAGCCGCTCTCCTTGCCCCGCTCTCAACGCACTCGCTAATCATGGCTACCTGTAAGTATGAAACTCAGGGGACTGACTTTGTCCTCGTTCTGACCGTCGACATTCAGACCTCACGATGGACGGAGTATATCTCCGTCGCAGCTTGTCGCAGCAATCCGACAAGTATACGGTCTCTCTTGGGCTTTTGCCACATTGCTCGCGTATGGAGGTGCAGCGAAGTGTGGCCATGCGAATGGCCTGTCGCTGAAACTGGATTTGCATGACCTGGCGAAACACAACGTCATCGAGCACGACGGCTCTCTCGTCCACGATGACACCGCCACAGGACAGACCTTTGCTCCAACAACTGTCGACCACCACCTGCTCCACCAACTCCTCGACACCTCCGACTCCACCCATCTTTCCTTGCGGGACCTTTGCAGGGCACAGGTACGGCGCCAGGCGGCCTCGAGGCCACTGGACTCCATCCGCGCGTACGTATCCAAAGGCGAGCTGGACCTCATCTATCAGGTCTTCGGCGTCACGCACGGTTCCGAAAGTGCTTCTGGAAGCCCCGCCGAGGGAGGAGAACTTGTCGTGCCGAAGGCGTTCCTCGAGGAATGGCTCGGGCACGAGAGGCTGCCGGAGAGGTGGCATGGGCCGCTGCATGAGATCGGGTTGGTAGCACTCGTCGAGCATGTCAAGCAGATCTCCAACCTGGAGATGGAGATCAAGTCCTCCGGCAAGAGTGGCCTGTGAATGTCCCACACACACGCTCGTTTTAGCTCTCGGACGCCTCACGCTCTCGTGCATGTCATGGGCCATGAACCCATGCGTATCGTGTTCTCCCACAGGTATTTTCGGTGAAGTACCCAGACTCCATCGTCATGTAGGGACATCTTCGTCTGACTTGGTATATCGCGGACTCTGGCTTGTTACAAACGCTTCTCGCACCCTTTTCGGACAATGATGCTGTAATTATACTGTGTAATTTTTCGTTAATGAGATACAGACCCTGCTCGGCGAGGTCACGCTCCGAGTCGTAAACTCGATGCTCCACATACGCGCTCATTTTCCACCCCGGTACACGCACATCGTCGTCGTCGACCGGCTCGCAGCTCATGGCATCGTTTCCTCCATATAGCCGCCTTCTAACTATTTTCCTCGTTTTGACTGCCCTCTATCTGGACCCAAGGGCTTTTCGCCTATGCACTGGTAGCCTGCGCAGTCTCCGGGTCCCGGGATAGATGAGGACATGTGGCCTCAGCCATCACACTGGAATATTTTCATGGAACCACGAGATACCCTCCTGCCTACTTATCCCAGTCGACGCCGACGTCCTGGTGGTTTCTTCTGACAACCCAGGGAGAAACAACCCCTCTGCGTACCAGGCCGACTGAGATCATCCGTAAATGCTACCTTCTCCAGCTCTGGAATGATTGACGTGGAGACTAAAACATGAATTCAGCCATCATAGCGGCCGGGCCATTTCCACAACCATCTGTAGGCACTATCTTCGGGAAGCTCGCACGAGAACGGATCCACATCCGTCCTTCGCACCCAAATACCCTGCCGTGATCAGCTGAGGCCACAAATTAGGTGCGCCCGTCGTGTAACGCCGTTCAGCGATGGTTTACGTTCGCTAACATCAGATCAAGATATCTTCCCCCGCACTTGTGACCAACCCCGGAGCTATAGTAGGGGCCGTAGAGCGCTGACCCTTTGTGTAGGAGGGCTGGATGACGAGATAGGCCTGGGACCCGTGCCTAACGAGACGGCACGGTCAAAACATTTAGACCGACGCGGTCGATGACCATGAGCCTTTCCTCGTTCCTCCCCTTCCTACTTGTCACTTCACTGCTGCGACTCTCTTGACGGACGCCCTTCAATGTCTACTGCAGAGGAGCTGAGGCAACACGAGAAAACGCTTACTCGTCGTGTCTTATGGAAGTTGGATATCCATGTCCTGCCACCTTTGGCTTTCGTACGTCCATGCCTTCCCGTGGCCGATGTTACCGAGTAGCTACTAAGATCCGGAATTACGCAGTTGTGGTTGGCCAACTTCATTGATAGGACAAATATCGGAAACGCCAGGTAAGCCTTCATGACAGGCGTAGTCCGACAATGAAGACTCATCGAGCCCAGGATCGCAGGCTTAGAACGAGACACGCACCTGAAAGGCAAAGAGTTCAACACCGCCCTTGCCAGTAAGTCCACGTGTCATCTGCTTTCCAGCGTTCGCTGCTCAAATGTTTACCAACCTGTGAAGTCTTTTATGTCTCTTATATTCTTGTCGAGCTGCGTAAGCGCTTTTGCTTCTCCGTATCCAGTCGTGACGCTGAAGGACGCTTTAGCATCCAATTGGGTGCTCAAACAATTCAAACCTAGCAGATGGCTCCCGTTCCTCGTAACCCTCTGGGGGACAGTTACCACGTTGAGTGGTCTGGTACAGAATTATAGTGGTCTCCTGGCCATCCGATTCTTCCTCGGACTCTGTGAAGGCGGCCTCTTACCGGGTATCGTAAGCAAGCAGTGTTCACGATATCGGGCATATTATTCTTATGAAGGCTTAGATGCTCTACCTAAGCACTCTCTACAAGCCGCACGAGCTTCAGCAGCGGTGAGAGACCCTTATTGCCAATCTGATTCGTGCCTGGGTGGCGCTGAGCATTCCACAGTGTCGGCATCTTCTACGCCTCTGCCTCTTTGTCCGGAGCTTTCGGAGGTGGGCATATTTCGGTCATGCTCTCCCACCTCCCTGAACCATGTCAACTTCTAGGTCTGCTGGCCACTGCGATCATAAAGATGGACGGTATCTCGGGCCAGTCAGGCTGGAGATGGATATTCATCCTCGAGGGCATTGCCACGGTAGTCATCGCAGTCACCTCGATGCTCTTTTTGCCCGCAGATATTCAGTCAGCGACGTTTTTCACTGATGAAGAGCGCATGTTTGCCCGTGAGCGACGTGATTTTGACTAGGAGGATCGTTCTGACTCTGCGCACCAGTGAAACGTTTGCGTACCCTGTTCAGTGTGACCACCACAGAGACGCATTCCCCTCCTTCCCAGAGTGCGATGAGCGAGCGTGTGGACCCCGAGAAACCAAGCGAGACCAAGCTAGAAGCGCACACGCCGGATCTAGTTGTGGAGGACGAGCTATTCGAGTGGGGAGAGGTTCTTCGAGGTGCGGACGTTGGATCAGCGAGCTTTATGTCTGGTTTTCTGACGAAAACATTAGGTGTCAAGGACCCCCAGGTTTGGATGACGGCCATCGCTTACATGGGTATCATTGTCAGCTTATACTCATTCTCCTTGTTCCTGTACGTTTCCTTTCTGCGGGATTCTCTTATCTTCCACTGTTCTAATAGTCTGCCTAGGCCCACTATTGTTTCGGGACTTGGATACTCCGGAAGTCAAGCACAATTGCACACAGGTCGGTGTTCAAGATATCTTTTTGAATGTGGAATGTAGCGTTTAGCTTCGCCTTTTAGTCCCGCCATATGTTCCCGCAGTGGTTTTCACGGTCATCGTGGCGATCGCTAGCGACAAGCTTAAATGGCGAGGTCCCTTTATTCTCATTTTCTTGCCAATCACCATCGCGGGTAAGTGATCGTGCTTGGAGACTCTTTGAAAGCGCCTTATCGACGCATCAGGGTACATTCTTGCCATCGCTGCTAAGGTACGGCTTCCATAAATGGTTTGTATGGATTCGATTGACTTCATCCCCCATGCAGGACAATGTTCAACGCTATGCTGCAGGTTTGTGTCCGGGTTTTCGCTTCTAGAACCCGTCCTGATAGAGTCCAATAGTCTTCCTGATGGCCACGGGGATGTAGGTTGAACTCGAGTGCGAGTGGCCAGTCGTCTAGGAGGACTAACGAGATCATCTCAGCTATCCTTGCGGACCCTGTATCCTATCGATTCTACCGAATAACAGTGCGGGGCATTTCAAAAAGGCAACTACAGTCGCTCTTCAACTCGCGCTCGCGAATTGTGGGTAAGCATCGGGATCGTCTTATTTAGTACCGTTGCTGTCTCTCACGCGGCCGCTCCAGTGGTTTCGTCGCCACATTCATTTACGACTCTTCTCAAGCTCCGACATACATCCGCGGCCACAGCATCACGCTGGGCTTCGTCTGTCTTGCCTGGGTCGCTATGTTCTGCAACGTGTAAGTATGGCCCTATTCCTGTGGCGTTAGCCGCCTACTTACACGTCCCCAAGGATATACTGTATATGGGAGAACAAAGCGCGTGCGGAGGGCCGCAGGCAGGATAACCTAAGGAAGTACCAGGAGTTGTGGGATTCGGGGAAGACTCGCGCACCCATCGGGGACCGGCACCCTGACTTCCGTTTTACGCTATGAATGGAACAAAGTCAAGAACACCGAAACCCGAACCTTACCTCTGCATTAAATAGGTGTATAAACACAAGACAACGTGTACGGTGGAATCGAAGCAGATGGCTTACTATGTCGGCGAGTTTGCTTTTTCCGTTGCGAACTGCTTTTCCAGCCGGCTAGCAATGACGCACAGACGTGGAGCATTCTCGTTCGCAATAAATCCACTCAAGTTCATCCACATCATACGGAGGGATCAAAGTGGCTTAAATACCGACGAGGCGACCGCATCGGGGCCTCTCAATACTACGTATTCAACACCTTTGATGTTACGGTGCGATTGTTCCAGACGAAAATAATTCCAGGACAGAGATTGAATATCATGATACAGCGGGGTGTTGCTAATGCATAGCGGTACAAGTGAGCAGGTAAATCACCACAATAATTACGCTTGTAGGGTAGCCGTGAGGTCGTAACAGATCGTCGCACAGAAAGCAAAGGTGACAAAGCACATCGTCCAAGGTTCTACCGGTAGAACCTGGGGAGATGTCAGCGTAGGTCTTCGTAACGCAGACAGACACACTTACTTCTTGTTTATCTGCCATAGCAATAGATTCAGGTTGAACTTCGCAATCCCGTTGAACATGGACAATGAAGCACGGTCTTCGAACTGGGCCTGTAAGAGGTCCTCCATCTTAATGTCCTGAGCAGCCATGCGATTGGTGATGCCAAGCGAGTGGTTGAAGATCTCGATGGTGAAGACGCCGACAGCGTTCGACGATATGACAACGTCAAGCTTGTCGAACTGACGAGGCGAGTAGTTGTCGATGGACAGGAGGATGCCCTTGTCGTAAAAGCGTTGCGCAGAGTACTTGAAGGAACCAAACTGAGGCATTTTCCCCGCCTTCTGGAGCTCGCGCATGTGGAAGTACTGCTGCGTGAATGGGAGGAGACGCCGTTTGCTGTCACGTGCGGTCAGCGATGACGCGCAGACTCGTCCCCACATGGAAGAGCTCACCCTTTCCCACGCTGCATCGTGTTCATGGCAGTCTCGACATAGTCATGATACTGCTTGATCTGCTCCTCGAAGTACTTCTTCCGATCGGCCAGGTGCTTGAGCGAGTCTTCCATACTGTCCTTCTCGTGTAGACGCTGGACCCTCCTCCGGTTCTTGCTACGAACGTCGCCAGCGATCGCGTTGAGAATACCCTGGTACCCATCCATTCGCGTGATCTTGCCCTGCTTCTCCAACTCAAGGAGGAAGAAAATGGCGTGCGCCTTGACCTCACGAAATGTCATTCTGCACATGAAATTAGTTCGGCCGGTTCGACGCACAGGCGAATGGACCTGGCACGCACGATCGAATATCCTCGAGGCGGTAAGCACCATCCCCGCCATGGGTGGACGGCATCCGTCGTTGGTGCCGCAACATGTCCCGCTCCATCTCTTCCAAGATGCCTTCCCATACGTACTCATGCTCATCGGTAACAGGCTGCATGAGTGACTCCACCAGATCCTTCGCTGGCTGGACCCGAAGAATGGCAAGTACAGCCCGTTTCGCCTGCACCCACAAAGCCTTCTCGTCGGCTCGTGGATCTAAAGACACTCAATAAATGCCTTACATCGGAAGGAGAGTGACTTACCCTTGACGCGAGCAAACCGGTTCGAGAGCTGCAACTCGATAGCAGTGTCTCGTGCCTCATTGAGTTCGTCACTGCCAATGTTGGGAACGCCATCGAGCTCAGTAAGAATGACTCGCAAGGTGTCATCCTTGGTAGACGTCTGGCTTGAGGAAGTCAGTCACCTTGTTTACACATGACGATCAAAAGTCGTACCAGCTGATTGAGGTATTGAGATAGCAGCCTGTGCATCGAGTACACTTCGTTCGGAGAGATCCAGATGGGTCTTGGTTGGATAGTCGCGTCCAGGAACTCATGGGCATGGAACTCGGTTTCAGCGTCAGGGACATTCGCGACTGCGGTTGTCGTCAGTTGAAGCGAACATGCAGCCTGGAGAGACACAAACCTTCCAACAGCCACGAGGTGATGGACGTGATCGTCTTACGAACGTAGTCGTTGACAGGGAGATACGCGAGATGGTTTTCGCTGAACTCAGAGCCGCTCGTGATCTGCGTGAGCATCCTCGAGATTTGAGCGAGGTTCTTGCGTGAACCGATGTCGACAGTGGTGGAGACGATGTCGAAAGTCTCCGGCGTGCTAACGCTACGGTAAGTATTCCGGTCAAAATTGCGTATGCGGACTACTCACATGATAGCAGGGTTGATATATCGATAGTAAACCAATCTTGCAACGCAGGCTGCGCATGCTTCGGCAGGGGCATCGGGGAACTTGGCCTGCAGCACGGGTTTGAAAACTGCTCCGCTAAACAGCGAATCATGGAGACAATACCTTCACTGCGCTGAGGGTCTCTCGGGCCATACACCGCATCCCATACGGCATCTTCGACAGGGAAGACGTGATTGCACGCACGAACTCTTCCGTCCACCATTGCAACACTTGAAGATCTGTGATACACTTGAGCACGCGCTGAACCTGCCCAGGAAGAAGAAAGCTTACGACGAATGTACTCCGCACGCGTATCAGGGTCTTGAAGAGCTTGATGGAAGGGAATGTCCTTGGCCTTGTTGTTAGGTGCACCAGCCCTCATTTCCTCACGGTCCTTGTGGACTCGGTAAATCTATACAAGAAGCCGAGTAAGAGACATGGCAGTTCATCGAAAAAAAGGCTTGCTTACCACAGTAGGGTCGGTCTCCAGGTCAAGATCATCGGCCTTGACCACCTCACGGATGACACCTTGAAGAGCTTCTCGGATGTATGCAGTCTGCTTAGGTCGCAAGTAATGAACCGCGACGTTGATGAACGTGGGATGGCCATGAATGATGTCCTCGACTGAGTTTGCAGTAGCCGCTTCTTGACGGATGGCGGTCTGGAAAGCAAAGTGAGCTTGCGACTTCCATCCATAAGGTTAAGATTTGGCTCACTTGGAAGAACTTGAGCATGAGGTACTCCTCCCGGGAAGCCTGGCCATAGCCAAAAAGCGTAAGAACGACTCGCTCGATCATGCGGCGGTTCTTCTCCCAGTTATCTTCCGCTGCCATACTAGTCAACAGGGACGTCAAATACTTTCCATCTGTCTGAAGCAGATAGAATAGTTGCTGGTAGAGCTCCAATTTGCGCTTGGCGGTCCTGTCGAGGGTGCTTGGGCTCGCGAACGGATCTCCATGAGCGGCGAGCACCGACGCGCGGGCAGCATGGATGGCTGCACTATCGGCACCAAGCCGTCGGCGCGCCTTCACAAGCTCCTCGAAGTTCTTTACGTTCTGCACGACGAGCGCAATCTTCACGTCGAGCTCGCTAACGTCGTGCTCCAGCGCCTGATTCTCGCGGATGCGCTTAACGACCTCCTGGCGCAGACGCTCGACCTTGATCTCCTCCTGGAAGTCCGCCTCCGAGTCGTCGAGCAGGTGGACAAAGTTCTTGATTGTGCCTACAGTGACATTCGTGCCCAGCGTCAGCTGCCTGTACTGCTCTCTTGTCTCCTTAGCACGGAAGAGGGATTGGATCTGCACAATCTTGTCAAGATTCGAGCGGTAGTACTGCATCTTGGCGCGGAACTTCTTCCGCTGTATCGCACCGCAGAGCAGCGCTTGCAGGATGGTGGCATGGGGATGGCTGTTCCGGAGGAAGTCGCGCCATGCGTTCCACTCTACACGCACGAGGTATCCACGAGCGACAGCCTGGAAGCCAACAACATCGGGCTCCACGAAGTCAAGGAGCTTCTGCTGCTCCTGATGGCGAGCTCGCGCGAGGGCTGCACGCGCACGCGCCTGGAAGCCTCCAACGGACTTGATGACCTTGACCTCAGAAAGGGCCTTGTGCATGGTGGCATGCTGCTGGCGCGCGAGCCTTGCGCGGGCGATAGCTTGGAGACCAATGAGGGCGGGGGTGGCTTTGCGAAGACTGCGAATGAGGTTAAGGAGACGTTTCCGAGCTAGGTAGGTCCTCGCGGCAGCCTGGATGCGGACAATAATGTTGGTGATGTCGTCCAGCTTCGCCAGCTGCGTGTGTACCCGTCTTCGGACAAGGACACCTCGGATCTGAGCCTGCATACAGACGACCCCGGACTCCGCGCGGGCCAGATGCCTGTCCTGACGTGCAAGACGCGCGCGCAATAGGGCACCCCGTGCGTGAGCTTGCAAGGCGACAATATTGCCCAGAACCACAGGCTGTGCGAACGACTTCGCGATCTCTGTGTGGGTGCGCTGCGCGATGCGAGCGCGAGCAACAGACTGCAGCTTGACGACCGAAACCTTGCAACCTCTGATAGCAGCCTTCAGCTTCTGGAACTTGCGCCGAACAAGGGCCCCGTGTGCTTGTGCTTGTACCTTGACGATATACGGGGCGACGGACTTGACGTTGCGTACATGCTGCTTCCATTGCCTCCTAGTGAGCATGCCACGAGCCTGAGCTTGTAGCGCTCGGATGAAAGGAGTAAGGTCGCGTCTCTGCTGGCGGTCTTCCCGTAGTTGTTTGCGAACAAGTGCTGCGCGAGCGATGGCCTGCACCCTTGGAACATAGCGTTCTGCGAGCCGCATGCGCGCACGCTGAGTGACCTGGTCCTTACGGACAAGGAACGCGCGCGCGGCAGCCTGCAGGAACACAATGGAATCTTCGCATTCCAGCAAGAGACGATCGCGGCCTATTCAAGTTGTTCAGCTGGCGTAGAATACGACAATCACAATCGCATGCACTCACGTTCATCCTCAGTCTCAGGTTCCTCTTCAGGCTCTTCGTTGATCTCCTTCGCGAGCTCGCGTCCTACGTTGCCAAAATTCGGCATGGGCACGCCTGCTTCCTTCAACCCTTTCTGCGTCCGCTGCAATTGATCATCGGAGAACTGCAGTTGTCCAACAAGGTTGCCAATACGTCGTGCAAGCCCTCGACGAGCAAGAAGATGACTAGGTCATAATAAGTAAAGATCGCTGAACTAGATACAAAAATCACCAACCTAAGAGCATGAATACAATAGACGACTTTCGGGAAGTTCTTCTTTTCGTAGAGATCTGTCAACTCAAAGATGAAACCCTGCAAATACAATGTAAGCATCAGGGGAAAACATTCGAAGTCATTGAAACGTACCTCCGGGAGACCGACGTGCCGAACGAAGAGGAAGAAGTGGTTGATGTTATCAGAGTGCCTAAAGTCCAGCTTGGGTGCCTGAAGGATGGTGGTCAACAGCGTGATCTACAGATGATCAAGGCGACCGAAATGTACCTCGTAGATCCTGCGGACGGCGGCTTCACCCTGAAATACACGGACCAGCCTTGCGAGAGCGATTCCATTCCTCAGTTGTTCCTCCATCTCCACGACGCCATATGGCAGATCCTCTCCTAAACAACCTTCAATCCACTCCTTGGCTTCACCAACGTGGCAAAGGTATTCGTAGGCTTGGATGAGATGCCGTTGAACATCAGCCCATAAACCGCGGGTAAGACGCGAAGAGGGCAGCGGCGCATCGCTAGGTATGGTGTCGCGCAATAACCTCTTCCGCCGGGGCACGCCAACAACGTCGTCCGCGTTCATTACACTGGGAATCACCAACTCCTGCTGGGGTGGAGGCTTGCCTTCCACCTTAGGCTCTGGTAGAGTTCGACGCTGTGGTGAGCCTTGCCTCCAGTCGCGTGTCTGTAGCAGCCACCCCTCACGGCGACCAAACCGGTCTCTCTCTGGTGACGGCAAAGCGGGCTCCGAAGGGATGCTATTGTCAAGCCAATCATCTGGTGCGTCGCCGCTTGCTATGCGTTCAAGTCGACGAACAGATTGCCCAATGCCTAGGTTGTCCAAACCACGCTTCTTGGCGAGGTAGGAGCTCCGATACTGAGTGGGAAACATGGGATTGGATGTCGAGGCGGTGGGCGAAGCAGAGGAAGGGGATGGAGGAAAACTAGTGGAGCCTAGTGACTTGTCGGGGGAGCTTGAGGTCGTCCGAAACATTCCTAAGCTAGAGAGGGGACGACGCGAAATCCTCTCTGGGGAAGCGGGAGTCGGGGTGACCTCACGGTCACCGTAAAGTGAAAGAGGCCGGCGTCGAGGTGCCGCAGAGAATGATTCTGGGGAGTTAGGCACCGATGTCTGAGGTGTGGCCATCGAACGAGCGGAATTCTCGGACGAGACGGATGAGCCGGTCGAGTTTGGGTGAAGACTCTCGAGCGTGTTCGAACGGTGTAGATGCGACGGAGAAGTATATGCCGAGACATCTGACGTTTGCGTGTAGGAACTCAGGTTTCGAAGGGCGGCGATGGAAGAGGACTGCAACAGCGTCGATACAGGAAGATGTATCCTTTGTGGCGCCGGAGTAGAGAACCCGTTTGAGGTGGGGGAGTCGGGGTTCTCAACGGTTAAGCCTGTACTGTTTGGGGATAGCGGCGAGGCGATGATTGGAGCAGGCATGGTGTGTCGCTTGGACGGGGGAGAAGGGGAGTACTCGGGGGATGGGAGTGTCTCGCTTCGCGCGGGGGGGGCAGGGGGAAAACTGAATCGGTCAGTAGAGCGCGACCATAACGGACTGTCCATAGACGAACGGCCTGGAGAGGGCGTGGGTGCATCCGATCGGGTCCTTGTCGCAGAACTCTGGGGACGACCGTCCGGCTCCATACCTTCTGCTGCCCTCGAACGCTCCTCCCATTTGCCGCGGACGGCATTGACATCTAAGCTGCCACCGACACGATGAGAGGGTGTCCATCTCCTTGTAGCGTTGGGTGTGGATGTTGCACTAGAATCCCCGGTGGGTGTGGTCAGAAGATTACTCCTCGCTTGTGTGCCTGCGCGAGAAAGTGTTCCACCACGAGAGGAGGTACGTTCAAGAAGAGCCTTCTGATAGGCAAATTGGCCAGACTCCAGAGCAGAGTTCTGCCTGAGCCTGGCGGAGCCGCTTGAAGAGGTGGAATCGGAACGCTCCATGGTAGTCGTGCGGTCGTGAAGGTCGTAAGGGGGGCTGGGTTATGCCCAGCAGAGAACGGGAGACGCAAGAAGGAAGGTAAGCGTAAGGCCGACAGGACGTGTGGTGAATGTGAAGCAGCAGTATTAGATCGCCGCGAGAGGCGGTGTGGAGAGTGCACAATGGAGTCAAGTCGGGGCGGAGGCCGCCGGGCGCAGGGCAAGTTGATTCAGCCGATGACGACCGCTTTGGGAACTCTGCTCTCGAGAGCCTCCTGCCCCAGCTCTCGCGCTACCTCTGTGATCGGCGGGTTCACGTCGTCCTCGCCCGCATACACCCCTAAATACACCAAGCATTCAAAACTTTCCCCCGTTTCCATGTCCCCCAGAGTCCCTTCAGACTGTAGTACTGCAGCTGTAGCCCCGGACTTGCCTGCGAACATCTACAAATCGAGCGCTGTTGCACGCGCGCTTAGCGACGGTCCCTATGGCTGGGCGCCGGGTCGAGGAATGACGGAAGACGACGACTAATGGAAGCTGTATTCGCGCCATTTTCTTTCGTATATCGAGGGGCAGCAAAGCTACATATTGCTGGTGGGTGCGACACAGACAATATCTCAATTATGGTGAATCGGGTCGTCGGCAAACGCATGGGTGGTGT
Organism: Ganoderma meredithae; assembly: GCA_022814645.1. NCBI lineage: Eukaryota > Fungi > Basidiomycota > Agaricomycetes > Polyporales > Polyporaceae > Ganoderma > Ganoderma meredithae. The sequence continues at coordinate 20,498 of JAKLMY010000011.1, forward strand.
CAGCCAGTCGCGCGTTGGACGCCTTTGGACGCGACGCGCGACTGGGACTGCAGCCACACTTGACCATGATCTGCCATGTCTACTGCGCTTGACTCTCTCGTTTACTCCCTCGTTCCCGCCACCCGACAGGATGAACGACTCAAACGCCAGCTAGTAGTCCATTGCGAAGAGATCCTGAGCAGGTAACTCCCTTCCATTCGGACAGGCAGGAGCCCGCATTCCGTTGCAGCCATCAAGTTGAGAAGCGCGTCGAGGACTCACATTCACGCGTAGTCACATAGGACATCCTCTTGAAAAGGACCTAGGACACTTAGCTGATCTGATTAAACGTCATCGTTGGTGTCCACCTTCGAGTTCTCCCTCGCGCTCACTTCAACTTCGCCCAGTTCTCCAGGCGACTTCAGGTAGCTCAAATACCCTTCGTTTCACCAACTTATTGTCAAGACTGTTGGACCAGGTTCGGATGCATACATCATATCGTCATAATCAAGCTAAAGCTTGTGTGCAGCCGGTGCTCAATAGGAAACATGCATCCCTACAATTCCTGCACTCCCTTGCAACGACTCCAGCACTCACCCCTGTGGCCTCATCCTTTCTCCCTTCACTTGCACCCCCGCCTCTGTCGAGAACTTCATCGAAAGCAACCACCCCGATCGAGCCTCGACCACCTACCAAAGGACCGAAGGGGAAGTCAAGAGCCGACCTCCTACGAGAGTACCGCGTTTCAATAGGTCTGTGTTCCCCTAGTGGACCAGCGTGCGGATGTTGAATCTCACGCAGGTCAACCTCACATACCCGAACATCTCATTTTGCGTGATACGCTCTACGTACTACAGGGTATCTCCGGCAAATATGTCCAATTCTCCGTGTCCAAGGATCCGGACCAGAACAAGGAGCTTGTGTTCGCCGAAGACCCGGTAAGCATGTCTTTGATCAAGCTGCGTTCCCTACAGCCTCACGATCATCAAAGAGATATTACATACCCACCCCCACTCGAGCCTTGATACACAGACTCGCAGAAGTCGGACATCTGTATCAACGCGTCGATTCGTTTGTCCGTGAATGCGAAGGCAAAGTCGGGGTTGGCATGATCGAGCAGAGCCTTTGTCACCACCTCCAAACGCAACTTACCGAATATTACAGGCTCATCGCCGTTCTGGAATCGCAGATGGCTACAGCGCCACCTACAGGTGACCTTGGGCGTGCAAACGACATCGACATCGATGCAGACCGACCACGAGAGGAGGAAACCGGGTTGACTCTAAAACGACTCGACGTGTGGATTGAGGACTGGCGGTTGCGAATGCGTATGATGAGCGTGTGCGTGGAAGGCGCCAGAGGTCATTTGCTTACGTCTACTTCCAAGACAGCACGACTGACCTTTGCCTGTCTAGATGCACATGGAGGCGCTTTGGTCAACCTTATCCATGGGTATGCCGAGAATGGCGACCCGTTCATACGCAGATTCACAAATCAATTACTCGAAGAGGTTAGCCAACATTCCTTCTCCTTCGGGTTACTATCTCATGCATGGCTGGCTTTTAGGTTTCAAAGCCGTTCTTCGCTACCTTGCATAAGTGGCTATTCTCCGGGGAGCTATACGACCCGTTTTCGGAATTCTTTGTCGCTGTCGATCCGGAACTCGCGCATCTGCAATACATGCAGCCGACGTTGCAAGGCGTCGGTCAACTCGCGAGCGATGGCGGATTCGGTGGAGGGGATGTAGAGGAGACGTCCGAGGAACATGCGGGCGGGTTGCAACTATGGGAACAGAAGTATCGGTTCCAGAAGGATATGCTTCCAGCGTTTGTGGGGGAAACCTTTGGCCGCAAGGTATGCATGTCTATTCAACAATTCAGTATGATGATTTAGACCAACCCGTTATAGATATTCTCCACAGGCAAGAGCTTAAACTTCATCCGATACAGTTGTCACGATAGCGACTGGGTAGCAACACGAGAAAAGCTCAGTAACACTGGCGGTAGTGAGTGGCCGTCATGAAAGATGTCGCGCCGCCGTTTATTCATGTGTTTCCTAGCTTTGCAGTATAGCGACATCGTAGGTTTGGAGCGGTCGATCGACACTGCGTACCAGATTGCGAGTCAGCGTCTGTTCGATGTCTTCTTTGACAAGTACCGGTTACTCGATCACTTGTCTGCGCTGAAGCACTACCTCCTGTTGGGTTATGGCGACTTTGCCGAGCAGCTTATGGATACTCTCGGGTAACGTGCAGCATCTTTGTGTTGCGTTCGTTGACTAACAATGTTTAAGGCCAAGCCTGTCTCGTCCCGCGAACGCCTTATATCGACACAACCTCACCGCGACGTTGGAGTCCGCCTTGAGATCATCCAATGCTCAGAATGATCCTCCAGACGTGCTACGCCGACTAGACGCGCGGATGCTCGAATACTCGCATGGCGAAATTGGCTGGGACGTCTTCACGCTCGAGTACAAGGTTGACGCACCCATCGACACGGTCCTCGACCCATCAGCGATGGTGAAGTACCTCAAGCTATTCAACCACCTCTGGAAAGTCAAGCGCATAGCGAGTACATTGAACACGAGTTGGATGCGTATTGCTGGCGGTGCCAAGACTTTCCTCAGGACACCAGGTGGGCACCCAACTCGAATACCTTCGTCTGCTTCATACTGAATAATGGTATTGTCTTAACTTGCAGAGCTAGAGTACGACTGGCATCAGGTTCGTCTCGTGATGGCTGAGATGATCCACTTCATCCGCCAGCTCGAGGCGTACTGCAACCTCGAGGTCATCGAATGCTCCTGGCAAGACCTTTCCAACTTCATTGAGAAGAAGGAGGGCGATCTCGATGCCCTTATTGAAAATCATCGGATGTACCTGGATCGTATGGTGAAGAAGGTGCTCTTGCTCAGCCCGAAAGCTGGAAGAGAAGAGAACCTTCTTAACCAGGTCCGGGATGTATTCATGTCGATACTGCAGTTTCGTGAAGCTACGGTGCGTACATCTGTGTTCGCCGAAAGAGAGGCGTGTTGAATCAGTACTAGGACGATTTGTACAACTACTGTTTATCGGAATCAGCTAGGCGAGATGCCGAAAGGGATGCTGCAAGGGTAAGTTATTCGATAGCTCACCCATACCCATTGGGGCTGACTTTGGGTCAGGGTGTGATCACGCGAATCGAGCAAAGCGGAGATCGCAGGTACACTGAAGAGTCTCTTCCTGGCATCCTCTCTCGTGTCAAGGACTACGGAACGTCGTTCTCTGATCGCGTGCAAGGCATCGTTCAGGGACTGTCGACTCATTCCGACCTCGATTGCCGGTTCTTGGGGATCCGCCTTTCCTTCTCAGACTTCTACAAGACGAGAAGGGACCAGCAGTTGCGTGCTTGATCACGACTTGTTGTACATTGTTCTACAAGAAGGTTTGTATAATATGGTACAGTGCGGGGATGATCTCAAATGCAGTAGAGGCGATCAAATAATCTCTGGCTATGTGCATGTTCAACGAGCAGTAGAGGAGACCTTGGGCTCGCGGTGCAATCGGAGTAGGAGCGAGCTGCACACTACTGATACAGACCTGCCATGAAAGATCAGAAATCTCGAAGACACTTTATAGGCATTTTTACTCACGAAAGTGCCATAGCTAATGATGCCCACACAGGTGCAAGTCTAGCATGCCCAGCAGGATAGACAACACCTGCGGCAATTGGGAGCATAACCAAGTTGTACACGGAGGCCCATAACTATGAAATTCGGTCAGCCCGCCGAGGTTTCTAATTTCCGAAAGGGGGGTTGCTCACGAAGTTGAACTTGACTCGATTAAATACCGTCCGCGACAGGTCCGTCAACGTTATCAGGCTGCGGAGGCTTGACGACACCAGGATGAAGGACGCGCTCGAAATGGCGACGTCACTCCCAGACCCGATTGCGATACTCACATCTGCGGCCGTTAAAGCCGGAGCGTCGTTGATACCGTCTCCAACCATTGCAACGACACAACGTTCATTCAGCCTTCGCCTGGCAAAGAACTTCCACAAACCCGTCTCCGCTCGCTTCATTCCCACTTTCTGTAGCCACTGAATCCTCTCCGCCTGCGAGATGTTTTCAGTACAGGAAACCAGTGAGAGATGCCCGTCTACGCTCACCTTCTGGTGCGGGAGTACTTCTGCAATAACGTTAGACTCAGGGATGCCGACTGAACGTGCAACAGCCTTCGCAGTGACCGTGTTGTCGCCAGAAATCATCCACGTCCCCAACCCCAGACCTTGGAGGCGCGAGAGCACTTCCTTCGCCTCCGGTCGAATGGGATCAGCAATAGCGAACGCAGCGACGACGACGAAGTGGGACGTGGATGAGCCGAGCTCGAGACGAATGGCCAGGAGGACAACGCTCTTTCCTGCAGACTTCCACAGATGAAGAAGCTCAGATATCCTCCCGTCAACCTTCGCATGGTAGTGCTTCATCCACGCCTCGTTTCCTATGACGACTGTGCACTTCAAGGACGAAAAAGAGGCCCTCAGTCCTCGCCCGGGCGTCTCCTCTACAGACGTCGCAGTCAGTGACTTCGCGTCGTTGACTTCGCATTGCCCCCGGATAGCAGTCGCAAGCGGGTGCGAGCTTGCAGCCTCAATCTCCATCGCGATCCCAAGGATCTCTTCCCGAGACAAACCGACGTCGGTATGTCCGGCGATAATTTCGACGTCAGTAACCTTGGGATCCCCGCCCTCCGTCAAGGTGCCTGTCTTGTCAAAGACGATGATGTCGAGCTGGGCTGCCTCCTGAAATGCTTCCCCCCCGCCACGCACAAGGATGCCGAACTTGGCAGCCAGGCCCGAGCCAACGAGCAAAGCGGTAGGGGCTGCGAGGCCAATACCACATGGGCATGCCACGACGAAGACTGCAATGGCGAACTCGAGAGACCAGACCGCTATCGCAAAGTCAGTATAAATATGTCTTGTGATCAACACGCAAGCACTTACCCCAGCCTCCGACCTCTATGTCAAGGTAGTCCCGCGGTAACGCGCCCCCGAATCCGAGACCAAGCCAAATGACCCAAGTCGCGATAGCCAGAAGGGTGACGACGGGCACGAAGTAGCCGGTGACAATGTCCACCAGCCGCTCGATGGGTGCGCGTTTGGCCTGACCTTCTCGAACAACCTTCACGACGTGGTCCAGCATAGTCTGCCCGCCGACCTCGTCCACGCGTACCTCGACGACGCCTGCTTTGTTGATCGTCCCGAGGAAGACCTTCTCACCAATGTGTTTCTTGACCAGCCTGGATTCGCCCGTGAGTGAGCTCTCGTCGAACGCGCCACCGTCCCCCCAAATGATGGTCCCGTCGGCGGGTGGGCTCGCACCATTCAATACTCGCACGACGTCGCCCACTTCGAGTAGCTCTGCGTCGATGCGCTCGACCTTCATCCCCGCCTTCGATGCGAGGTTGAGCACCTCGCCCTCAGCATCGCCCTTCTCAGCGTCACGTTCTGGGGCAGCAGAGTCGCCGAAACTAATCCGCGAGAGCTCGGGGGTTGATACTGCTGCTGCCTCGGACGCAGGGACGACGAGCAATGCAGACGTCGGGCGCAACTTGCCAAGGGCGGTAATCGCGTCCGCGGTGTGGCCTTTGCTAAACGCCTCTAGCCAGCGTCCTGGATGGGTGGGAAAATCCTCAGTCGAGCCGCCAATGCATTTGACTTCTAAGTACGCTCACCCGCTAGCAAGAACATCGTTAGAAAAACCACAGAGTCGAAGTACGTGGTGGTGTCCCCTTGGCCGGTAGGTGACCGCATCTGTGATGCCGCAAGACCAAGAAGCGCGATCGACGCAAAGTAAGCGACCGATACACCAGTGGATACCTACGCAGCGCCAGTCAGTACATGAACAGGGAGGTATTGAGGTGAGAGAAACAAACCAGAAGATTCATGCTTCCGAATCTAATGAACCTCTTCCAGACAGGGGTACGGCTCCGCCAAAGGGCGTAGATTTCGCGGAGGCTGCGTCTGTGGAACATGCCCGCGCTGTAGAACATCACCGGGGTTGCCATGAAGAACATCGCCCACACCCCTCGCGACACGTTCCCCACCCAGATCGGTTCCTCCAGCCATATTCTCGTGGAGTCCGAAGACGAAACAAGCGTCATATACACAACACCGAGGATGAGCATCGGAATAGCGGCGGCAACGGAGAACAGCAGTCGCCATAGCATATGCCACTGCTCCTGGCGTTGCATGGACTGTGCACGGTCCTCGAGCGAAGGGGGATGATAGACGGATACTGTGAAAGGCGTCTGTAGCTCTCCAGCTCCTCCAATGACTCGGATGATAGCGCGTATGGTCAGGTCCGGAGGGGTAGGTGTGTATGTCAGCGTTAGGATGGGGTCCGCGTGGGAGGTGAGTGGTTTGTCTACAATCACGTCGGGACCAAGAACTTTCAGTGCTTCCATGATCTTTCCAGGACAATGCCTGCTCACTTGTCAGCGCTGATACCTAACTACCAGGCGTCAACATCAAAAGACTCACGAGCAAAACATGCCATTAACGCGTAAGGACACCGTGCGAGGGCCAACGTCTTCATCGTTGGACTGTTTGACCAAACGAACGTTGACAACTTCCGCTTCGTACCCTGCATTCTCGACGGCGTCTTTCAATTGGGGAACGAGCTCACGCCTCGCGACGAGAGCCGTAGCCGACTTGCCGATGAGGCTCACGGCTACCTCCGAGACTCCCGGAATATCCGAGAGCAAGCCCGTCACCGTCGCGACGCACGAAGCGCAGGTCATGCCGCCGACTGAGAACTCCACGCGCACTTGACCGTCCTCCTGACGTTCCCCTCGGATGGTTTTCCTCTGTGCACCATCGCTCTTGAGCGGCTCGAGGCTCACCACCTCCGCGGTGTATCCGATGTCTTCAATCGCCGAGACCACGGCAGGAACAATTTCGGCATGAGTAACCCTTAAAGTTGCCGAGCTTCCAAGTAAGTTCACCACGACGTCTGAAACCCCCGGAAGGTGACAGGCTGCCGAGGTTATGGCGTTCGAACAGGAGGCACAGGTCATACCTCCGACGGACAGGGTGACCCGAAAAGATGCCGCAGTAGGAGTGGAAGCGTGATGGTCACCCGCACCGTCCGGCAAATCAAGCGGAACCTTCTTGTCGTCCAGGGATGGACCTTCAGCCGTGGTCTAGTGCATTCCGCAGACCAAAGTGAGTACTTGTGGATATGCGAGAGACAAGTCATTACGAACCTCATTGCAGTCTGCTTTCTCCGGCCCTGGATCTGGGCCGTCGCGCCTGAAATGTTCAGTGCGGCACTGCTCACAGTTATCCAGGTGCTTCATGTGCTTCGGAGAGGTGATGCCAGCAAGTCCAGCCAGGCCATTGGACCATCCCGGCTGCGAGGGAGGTACGTTCTCTACAGTGGGAGTAGCCATGATGTCGTAGCCAGCGTCATCAATCGCTGCTTTCAACATTGTGGGAGTGAGGGCGCGAGGGTGGTGTACGGTAACGGACTGGGTGACGATGGAGACGTCGACAGAGGACGGGGGAGGGGACAGGACAGCGAGGGCATCTTGGATTGTTTTAACACAACTAGTCGTGCGTCACATTTGGTCATCCTTGGCCAGGGTCAGTTGAAGCGACGAGAAGCTCACCTTCCGCAGTGGAGGTTGGAGGCGAGGATGGTCGTCGTGATTTCGCTTGTCTGGGGTGCCATGCTGGAGATGCCTTCAAGGCGTGGTGGGCGGGACCTGCGTGAAGGCGTATAGTGGCGGCCCATTTTGGGGGGCTGAGGCGAGTGAGGCGCGTGCGTAGAAGACATCAGGTCGTGACAAGCGTGAATGTGACGTCGAAGATATGTCGGAAGAACAAGGGCCACCTGAAAGGCTTTAAGTACCTGAGCCCGAGTGTCGCAGAAAATGCCTCATCCCATAGGCGCCCATGGCAAGCAGCATCGCACAAATGCCTCGCCCAGTTCGGCATGACTCAGATCCCCCCGAGATCGATCACCGGATGCCGGCTGTGGCTTAGTCATCTTCCCGAAGGCTCATCAGTCTCGGGTGGAGTCCGAGCGCCTCTCCAAACTCGCCTCCCCGTGCGTTGTGCACGCGACCACCACCACTCGTCTCTTGCTCCGCACGCCATCTCTAGAAGCACCCAGCTTATACCCGTACTGTTTTCTGGCTTTTCACGGACGCCCAATACGACTCCCAAAGACTTCCCCAAAATGTCGCTCGCCCATTCTCCAGAGCGCTCTCCAGGGCTCCGATCCGCCTCTAACCCAAGATTATCCACGCCGTCTCCAAATGGCTCACATTCAGACCTCTCTGCACTCACGGACCAGACAAGGCCGCCTATTATCCTCGGCATCTGCGCCATGGACATCAAAGCCCGTTCAAAAGCAATGCGAGAAATTCTTACCAGATTAGTCGAGCGATCAAATGGAGCAATAGAGGTCAAGGTATTTGGCGACAAGGTTATCCTCGACGAAAGTATATGCGCGTCTTTTCACTTGCTGGATGATGACTCATGTCATTTGCGTAGATGTCGAAAATTGGCCGCGCTGTGATGTCCTCATTTCGTTTTTCTCGACCGATTTTCCTTTGGACAAGGCGATCTCTTACGTCAAGCTACGCCAGCCCCATTGTATCAACGACCTACCTCCCCAGGCCCTCCTTTGGGATCGCAGATTGGTATGCGCGGTCCTCGACCATCTCCACGTGCCAACACCTCGCCGTCTTGAAGTTTCGCGTGATGGTGGTCCCAAAATCGACGATGAGCTGCGCGACATCATGAAACAGAAAATTGGCATCTCGCTCGGTGGATTCCAGGTAACCCCTGAAGTCACCCTGAGCGAGGATGGGAATGCCATCATCATAGATGGTAAAGTTATGCACAAACCTTTCGTTGAGAAGCCCGTCAGCGGCGAGGACCACAACGTATACATATACTTCCGTGGTGGTGGTGGGAGACGCTTATTTCGGAAGGTCCGTCCGGGTCCATTTTGGGGCTAGGGTTTGAGGCCGACTGAATTTACGATTTAAATAGGTGGGAAACAAATCGAGCGAATTGGATCCCCACCTAAATTTCCCTAGAACCGACGGATCCTACATCTATGAGGAGTTCGTAGATGTGGATAATTCCGAGGACATCAAGGTCTACACCGTCGGGTGCGACTATACACACGCGGAGACGCGCAAGTCTCCAGTAGTGGATGGTGTCGTCCGGCGCAACACAGAGGGGAAAGAGATCCGGTGAGCACACCATTTATATGCATGTTCTTTGTGTACTTGCTGACCGAGGCTCTAGATTTATCACCCGCTTGAACGACGAGGAGAAAGACTGGGCACGCCGCATTAGTGACGGGTTCGGCCAGATGGTATGCGGTTTTGACATGCTTCGCTGCGATGGAGGCCGCCGGAGCCAAATCATCGACGTTAACGGCTGGAGCTTTGTCAAGGGAAATGATACCTACTATGGTTAGCATCTCTCTTATCCTCCATTGGATCGCCGCTAGCCCCTCTACTCGATCTTCATCATGTTTACTCAACCTATTGTTGTAGATCGCACCGCAGAAATCCTCGCGACCCTCTGCCTCCATGTCGCAGAATCTCCTGAACGCCCACTTCCAGCTGCCGAAGCAACTGTCGAGGAGCCGACGTGGCTGCTCAAGGCCAACGTCACGGTCTTCCGACATGCAGACCGTACACCCAAACAAAAGCTCAAGTTCAACTTCCCCATCGACGAGCGATGGACGCAGCCATTTGTCACTCTCCTGAATGGCGAGCGTGAAGAGATAATCCTTCGCGAACGCGGCCAGCTCAACCACATCGCGACCGCTGTTGAGGAGGCGAAGGGGCTTGGCGCCGATGGTGAAGATCTTGTCAAGCTCACGCAGCTCAACAACGCCCTGTTCAGCAAGATCGACCTGCCGGGAACGAAGGCGCAGCTGAAGCCGGTGTATTCAAAGAAGCAGCCGGGGCAGATGCGCAAGCTGACGAAACTGACTCTGGTCTTTAAATGGGGCGGCGAGTTCACGCACTCGGCGCGATACCAATCACGCGATCTTGGGGAGAACATGAAGAAGGACATATCTATCATGAGTACGTGCATTCATCTGCTCCATCCATTGCACATTTCTCATCTGGAACGCAGATAAGGATATTCTGAGGAACGTCAAAGTATGTGCTATGGGACCTTGGCGTTAAACACAGGAGCGCTGACTGTCATACCAGATCTACACATCCTCCGAGCGTCGTGTTGTGGCATCGGCGGAGATCTTTGCCACTGCGTTATTCGACACCTCGCCTTCCTCAGCGGCGTCGAGCTCGCTTTCGGCTAATGGCAGTCATCAATCTGGCGTTCACTCGTCTCGTTCGTCAATCGACGGCTATGCTTCAGGAAGCCACTATACCCCACGCCGCGAGAACTCTGTCCCAGCACAGAAGCCTCCCAAACTCATCGTCCGCAAGGACCTCCTCGACGACTCTAATGCCGCTAAGGACGTCATGGACGATGTCAAGAAGCGCCTCAAGATCCTTCTTCGTCCTGGAGAGCCCGAGAAGCGCCCGGAACTCACCTGGCCCAAGAGCATGAAAAAGGAACCAGTCGAGGTGGTGAAGGAGGTGATCGAGCTCCTGAGCACGTTCCGAGACATCATGCGCCGGAACTGGGAGACCATGGACGTCGACAAGATTCAAGCACGGTGGTGCTGCGCCGACGAACCGTGGCTATTCCGCGAGCGATGGGAGAAGCTTTTCGAGGACTTCTGCGACGTGAAGCAGGAGAAGTTTGACCCAAGCCGCGTATCTGAGCTTTACGACACGATCAAGTACTGCGCGCTGCACCACCGCACGTTTTTGTTCTCGATCTTCAACGAGGACGGGCGGACGGAGCAAGCGCCGCATGACCGCCGGCTACACGAGCTCTACGGACGCGCAAAGGCGCTCTTCGACCTTGTGGCGCCGCAGGAGTATGGAATCGAGCCCGAGGAAAAGTGCGTGCGGCGGTATTTTCGTTTGCTCGTGCGATGTATTAATTCAGGGTTACAGAGAAGAGATCGGCGTGCTAACGTCCTTACCGCTCCTTCGCAATGTTGTCGGCGACCTGGAGCGCGCTCGGAACAACGAGGAGTGCGGCCTGACGCTTTACTTCACGAAAGAGTCACACATCCACACGCTTATGAACCTTGTCCTCCTGTCCGGCCTTCCGATCGCGAATCGTCGCATCCCGGAGCTCGACTATTGCGTGCGTATCCCACCATTCCATCCCACGCCTACGTCCCATCTGACCATTTTCGCGGCGCGCCGTCCTTGTGCATAGTCCCATATTACGTTTGAACTGTACGAGCGGAACCACGGGCGCGGCAAGTCCGACAAGGAGTACTCAATCAAGCTCTCGCTCTCCGAGGGCGCACACTCGTCGAACGTGCTCGACAGCGCGCTCGACGCGCGCCACTCCCTCAACGTTCAGCCACGCCGCAAGCTCACGCAGCACCTCCCATACCCGCTCGTCATTGAGCGTCTCTCAAAGCACTTCGGCCGTGTCATGGACGACGACGACACTGGGCCCGAGACGCCCTTCGAGACCATCGACGCACTCCAAGCCCCGATTGCGTCGACGGCTCCAGCGGACGATCCCTGACTTGCGGCGCTGGGCGAGGGGGCGCATGTGCAGCGGTCGCTGGTTCTCCCCGCCATTCCTGAGTCGCCCGAGGGACCGGCCTCTCGAGCGTCTGAGGGGAGGATGGAGGCCGCGCAGGGTGCAGCTCTCGCTGTGCTTGCGACGGAGGGAGAGGCGCAGCCCTATGCTCAGCGTTCCTTGGATTCACCTTCATCGCAATCCCCGTCGGGACCCCCACATCAGCATCAGGCGGTACCGGTGCTCACGAGCCATTCCTTAGACCCGCGGTGCGCGAGCGCGCCGTGGTGTTTCCCCATTCCTTCGACTCGGAGGCGCACTCCGAAAGCATCTGTGACGCCGAATAGACAAGGTTTATCGGCCAGGTATAGAGTCTGACGGACACGTAACCACATATCTATCATACTGCACCCTTCTAGTGTTCACCGCTGTTCTGCGCCTCAGGACTTCTTCCGATTTTTTTTTCCTTTTCCCCGGATTGCTTGGCGGATGAGGCGGGGAGGAAGCATCCTAGAATGAGATCTAGAGTAGACGTACAGTATCTAATGCTATAGCTATAGTACTAGTAATTGTATTTTCCTTGAAATGGCCACGCTCACTGGGGGGTTTCAGGACACATTTCTTATTGAACGATTGTCACCTTACCATGGATCGCCACGGATCGGAAGAAGCACTCCAGTACAAAAGGACCCTTGCATACACTCATGAATATCACGATCCGTCTAACCTACATACACACGCCAATCTACGAACTGTGCCCTGTGGTTGGGGAGGGTATATCTAGCACAGCATTGCCCAGGCTGGCAGGGATGTATCATGAAGCAGGCTCGTCTTCCCAGTCCTGGATTCCAAGTCGGGAGCGGAGGGCGCTGAGCTGATCGGGCTTGAGCTCTTTGAACTGCATGCTGTGAGACCCCTTTCCTGCCATCGACGGGTGGTCCTTGTCAAACAGTGCAGACGCAGACTGGGTCAGCATGGAGGACTGTGTGGCAAGTGCGGCGAAGGAAGAGGTTGTGTCGTGATAGAGTCTAGGACCAGGCGGGGCCGCCGTCAGGTAGACCCAAACAGGCACGTTGCAAGCAGGCATGCACATACCTGAACGCCTCTTTGTTGAAACAATCCGACTCCTTGATTTCGTCGAGGGCGTGTTTCTTAAAGGCCGCCTTCACCCAATGCAGGACGTCGAAGACATGGTGCTCTTTCGGCCTCCAGGGTCGGAAACGCGGAGCAAGGTTAAACTGGCCGTCTCGCTGCGAAATGAGCGGGTGGAAGATGTCGGTGAGGAACTGGACCACAGGGGGCCGCTCGGGGTAGTTCGGGGGGAAAGAAAGCCGGAGCTTAAGTATGGAGTCGGTGTAGTAACCTAGACGGAGCGCGTCCTAAGCCAGGCCGTGAAGACGCTCGGATCGTAAGCACTGGGACGCGTACCTTGGTGGACGAAGAAGACCGCATGCCAGACCATGAGATTTTCGGGCGACGGTGTGACATACATGCCTAGTGGACAATGTCCGGTATGGCGTAGTGAAGCATACTCCAAGGAGACGGCGGTGCGGGTGAGGGGAGGCGGGGCAAGGTCATTGGAGAGACTGGCTGTGCGGGTGTTCTGCCTGGAGGACCTGGCCTTTGCGGGGTTAGAGAGGTCGATTGTGGGGGTGGGTACGAGGCTGGAGAGCATTCTGGAGGCCATAGGAGATGTGCACAGGACAGCCTGAGCCTGAGATCAGAGACCGGAGTGGTCAGAGTCGGAGCTGGCGCGGGGAGGAGTGCAGTGCGCGGTCGGGCGCTCGCGGGAGGCACCTGCCATATCGGGGGACTACGGACGGAGGAACCAATGAGGACAGGCCGACGTTTGCCCCAGCGATGACCTCGCCCAGTCGAGGCCTGCTTATTGACGGCAAGAATTGCAGGAGTGGGCCAAGAGTGGTCACTTGTTCGAGTTGAGAAGTGCCCTGGTGAGTGCGGCGCGCGGAGCCATCGGCAGATACACCACGGCTGGACGGTGCTGTGAATTCGTATTGGTTCCCGGTTTTTCCCGGTGCCCTGTGCGGCTCGACTCCGGCATTCAAAAGCAGTTGTATATAACCCCCTGCCCACCGCCGCTGTCCGTCTCTGCTCTCCATCTTGTTGTGGTTGCCTCAGACCTCCACACCGATCCATCTGGCCCTACGCCATTAGAACACTAGACCACCCCGAATAGACTTCTAACACACCCATTCTCCTCTGATCATGAAGGTGCGCTCCCCGATCCCGGCGCTAGCCCCCCCCACAACGGCAGCCCAACTGACTGACCATGCCTGATCCAGTTCGCAACCGAGGAAGAGCTCGCCGGCCACCACGCCGCCACCGTCCGCGGAGGGATCGAGGGTATCCTCGGCGGTCTCGCCATCTCTCTCCCCGGTATCTGGTACGCTAACCGCCGCTGGCCTGCCTTCCGCGCCCTCCCTCCCCAGTTCAAGGCCCTCAGCATCGTCCTCATCGTCGTCCCCACCTACGCAGTCCAAAGTGAGCGCCGCGGTGTCGAGTTCGACGAGTCCACCTGGACCGGTGCCGGTAAGGCCTTCCTCGATGACAAGGAACGCAAGGAGGAGAGCCGCTGGGACGCCCTAAGCAGCAAGGAGAAGATGAAGGACTGGGCCATGCGCAACCAGTACAAGGTCATCCTCGGTAGCTGGGCCGCCAGTATGGCCATTGCTGCTACCATCGTCATGCGTAACCGGTACGTCCTCTTTGCATTTGCCCAGCTTCTGTGAGGGCGGGGCAGCTGATCATCTCGGATGCAGCTACCAGTCTACACCCCAAAAGATCGTGCAGGCCCGTATGTGGGCCCAGGGCCTCACCATCGGTGTCTTGATTGCTGCTGGCGTCCTCACCCAGGCGCAGCGCAAGGAGGCGTCGGCTAACCGCACCGTTGACCACTCGTGGGCAGAGATTCTCGAGGAGCAGGCCAAGGAGGAGCAGGAACTCAAGCTGCACGAGCTGGCGCGCGCGCAGCCCCAGCCCGCGCACTCCGCATGAGAGGTGTTCTTTGTCGTTGGTCTATCCGAGTGGGTCCCTTCATGACGTTCATGACGAATTGTAGCACCATCTTACCGCATTGCATCCTCATACCCGCTGCCCACGCTCGCTGTCGATTTCCATCATCCTTTTCATCCGCCGCTGTATTCTATATCACAATAGTTACCAGTTCTTCGGGACGGCCGGACGATAATTTAATCTCACGTTCGTTGACACATTCGTTGCCGACGTGCTCGCGGCTCGCCAAGGAACGCGTTACCCCGCAGATCCCCTTTCGGGCCTTTCCTTGGCGAGCTTTCGCGGTCTGCTCGTCTGCACACCCACAGCTAATTTGATTGACGCTACATACTTTCCGGTGTTCCGTACGAATACATCGGCCTAGACAACATCTAGAACCTCTTGCGTGATACCTACTCCGAAGTCCATACTGCGGGTGTCCCCCTCCCTCCATCATCATCCATTCGTAGTACATTTCGTACCCTAGAATTTTAAACTAGAAACCCGTCGTCCAACTCACACATCCGGAACTGTTTGACACTCAGG
This sequence comes from Ganoderma meredithae, assembly GCA_022814645.1. Lineage (NCBI taxonomy): Eukaryota > Fungi > Basidiomycota > Agaricomycetes > Polyporales > Polyporaceae > Ganoderma > Ganoderma meredithae. The sequence goes on from JAKLMY010000011.1 coordinate 35,668, forward strand.
CATGACAGTCGGAGCACCCTTCAGCACAGCAACGGGCCCCGCGGAGGAGCGCGCTGCGGACGGCGTTAACCAGCTCGTCTGATCCAGCCGCTGAAAAGCGAAAAGATGTCCGAGCCGGGCGAGCACCCAAATGGGCAGCATCTCGTCTCATGTCATCACCGCTCACGAGCCAGCCAATGGGCAGTGGTCGAGCCACACGTCCGCTCCGCTTCGCAAGGCGCGCCCCCACGACGGCCAACGGGCCATCGCGAGAGAACGACAAACACGGTCGCGGAGCGCCCCGAGTTTCGACTGGGACCCGGAATTTAATGTTGAGATTTTACTTAGCGGGACGGAACTGACCGTCGACTGCGACGGTGCCCTGCGCCGTCGAGACTTCCTCTTCTAAGATCTGGCGGACGGCTGGCCGGCCGTCCATACGCCGCACGGTCTAGCACGCGATGGTCGTCGGGCTGTCTGGCGCTGTGTCAGGGGGGTCCGACATCGGGCTGTTGAGCATGCTGGGCGATTGCGAGCGCCCGACCCGACCTTGCCGTATTTGGTAGGGCCGGGGTAGGCAGAGGAATGTCAGTTAGCGCCCGACGACGACCTGCTTCGCAAACAGTGAACAGGTCGCATTTCCCCAATGAATAGCATAAAATTGCTGTAGTTTGTTTTTCAATGTAACCTGTGGATGATTGACCCCGAGATCAGTGTTTTAATGTTAGGTGAGTCTGATGAAGACCGTGTCGCGACCATAAAGGCATCGTCATGCTATTGTTTTATCAGGCTACTTATTTCCCCCTCGGCTTGATCTTTTATGCCAAGCCAGCGGTGATAATAACCTCCAGGGAGTCCGATTAGCATGATGTGGAACTCGGTAGAGGATAAGGACTGAGTTCAAGCTGTGGTGATCTGCAACAACTTGAACAAGCGAATCAAACCGAGCCTCAGGTAATGTGCAATGATTCTCGTGCGTTATGCAACACATTACAATTTACTGTCAATATATTGGAATGTCAGGAGACTGTAAAAGAAGGTAGTATACTTGATACACCGTACATCGCTCGGCGCTCAACTCAACGCCCAGCCTCCAGCTGGGGACCATCAGGCGCTGGGGCAACACAGGACCGTACGGCGGCCCGCCATTTACGGGTCGGGTTCGGGGTGAGAATAGTCGGGTCGCCCGACCGGCACATCATTGGACCGCGGTGGGCACGAACAGCACGGCCACGATTGGTACGAAGGGGCGGCGGTGGGCACCGTTAACAACTCCCGGTCCGCACACATCGTCGAGCTTGAAGTCGATGCCGAAGCCGTTGTCGCGGCCGAAGTGCGCGCAAGCGGCAAGGGACGCGCTCCCCGGGTCCGGTGGGGGAGTCGGGGAAGCCCGCACATTTGACAAACGTACAGCAGACCCGATAGCATGCTCCGCCCCCCAGGGACGAGGTGGTGGAGCGGGGGGGGCCACTGTTCGTCGCTCCCGTCGCCGATCGAATAGCTACCTTGCTTGAGCGTCTGGAGCGAGAGGGTCTGCGACTCGATCGGAACACGGCCGCCGGTAACGTAGACGTCGACGAGGGAGAGATTCGGCAGTGCTGCGGACAGAACCCTGGAGAGGTCTGCCGTGAGCCACTGGTACTCGCCTGCGGCAAGATGCGGCACGGTTAGGTCTACTGGCGAAGGGGCAGGATCCAGGCAAACACGACGCGCATCGCAAGAGTGTCGGCTGCGTTGATGGTCCATACCAACGGATGACAGTTCCGGATTAAAGGAAGCAGTGCGGTGCGGAAAGAAATAAACTCATCCACACACCTGAAAAGTTGCTGCATTCGTGCGAGCGTGTAGTTAATCCCCGTGCCCGTCCCACCTGATGAGCAAGTCAGCCACGACGCCTCCTTTCTTCCCGCACTCTCGCCGGACAAAACGCACCTGCGATGAAAATACACACCGAGTACGGGCGGATGTCATCAGGCCCTCAGCGATCGCAGGGAGCTCGCAACTCCCTGTCGCAAGCGCACGGTCGATCAGACGACGCAATATCTGCCCCATCTCCATCTTGGTCCCTGCTCGTACGCGTTCGCGATCGTCAGCGCGCGAGAATGGAGGTTCACCGTCGGGAACGCCACAAAAACGTGTTGGCCTGCTCGCCAGCCGCCAGGCATCCTGCGCTCTAGCGTGGCATGAAGGCCACCGAGACCAATTACTTCCACGAACGCGTTGCGGCACTTCGGGCGGAGGATGAAGTTCAGGACGATACAGCGGATCAGACGGACTGTGCGGTCGAGGATCCAGAGGATCCAGACCGACAAGGTGCACAGAGGTGCACACGCCGTGTCCGGATGGTGTGACGTGAAGCTGGGTCGTGATGAGGAAGAGGCTATAGGATCACGGTGAGGAAGCTTGTGACGGAGTGACTGCATGACGGGAGGGGGCAGATGACCCACAGGATGAGGACGACGTGGGAGAGGTTGAAGAACTCGGAAAACCGACGGCGCACAGTCTTGATGCCGATGAGAGTGGTGACGGTCAGAGCGACGGCTCCGACGGCTCCGAGTAGTCTACACGGTTCGCTTAGAAGCTTCGGAACCCTGCAGAACCGTCAATCGGGTCAGAGATGGGGCGCCATGCAAAAACGAACAATCGGTAATAACAAACCCTACAGGGGAAATCTCAGTATCGCGGAAGGAATGAAAACAAAGACATACACACCAGCGAAGTGCACCCATATGAAGAAGAGGATGCAGCGCGATGTTACTCTGTGCAACGGGTTGAACTATCAAAACGTCCAAGGTCTGTAACAGGGTCATGTAACCACCAGCGCGCGAAAAATTCGCCTTCCCGTGTCCGATACCCGTGAAACCTTCGAGACCGGATAACACAGTGAGACTCGGTCGGAACGGCTGATTGGTGTTCACTTACAAGTGATGGGGTTTTTCTTCATGGTCAGGTCAACATAGTTCCAATGGGAGCTGCATCGCGGCCACACGTGCTGTAGAGCTACCCTAGATATCTTTGTTAAAGATTGAGGGGACGATGAACATCGCTAGATCCTCAAACTTTCATCCTCGACAGCACATCCCAACCTAGAATAGGGACACGTACTCAGAGCAAAAATACGCGAGGCACCCTCCCATCCAGAGCGCTGTGAACAAGGCCTCCACGAGCGTCGACATACGGAATCCGCCATCGGAAGGAGAAGATGTGCGATGCGGCAAGGATGGCCTGCGGGACACGACGGTATGATTGTCGTCCAGCGCTCTGATGAGCGGCAACGGTCGTCGACTGATGACGGGATTGAGCCGCCCATCCTAGGTACGAAGCATTTGCAGCCACCGCAAAGGCAAGGAGGCAGAGGGTCTTATATAAGATGTACTCTAGATGTCCCTGCAGGCAAGAGGGGTCAGTGCCATACTAGTACTGGTAGGTCGAGACGGCTCATACGCACCCCCGACCGGCCTGCAGTGTTCACAAGTGCGTCATTGCCAGAAACCGATGTGCTAGTGGGAATAGCGACTGAAGGCATAATAGGCGCAAGCGCGGAGAATGATCCGACACTAGACAAGCGGGAGGTGGGGGAATGAACGACCACTCGTCCTCCGAGTCCTCAGCCCACGGATTTTAAACAAGGCCGGGGACGTCTTTCGGGGCATAGAAAACTCTGTGCCTCGATGCATCGCAACGTTTATTCGGGACAAATCCGTTGGAACAGGCACAACGGAGTCCAAGGAAGGATTGTGTTTACTGGCCCCTCGATCGCATAGCCAACGTTGTCAACCCCATTCTGGAGATGCTTTCGTTGTGGCCCGCGTATAAAACCTTATCAAAGAATGCGTAAACCTCTCAACTGTGCCGCGAGCGACGATTACTACCCGGGAACCAATATGAGGCAAGACCGAGAGCTCTCGATGGTATTTCGAAGAGGTCGGTGGTGTTGGTCGTGAACGAAGCTTGCTTAGCCAGACATAAGCGCCGCTGAGTTGTCGGCAACTACCGACCGCCACGGCAGTCCGGCCCGCTGGTCCACACCGCAGACCTGATTTTTCCGCGCGGCTCGAGTCTCGACGAGCACCCATGTCTTCCTCCGCTTCCACCAGTTCTTCCGACTCAGAGCAGTCTGCGCTCTCGCCTCATCGCTCTGTAAAAAGGCAACATCCCTCAAATCAAGAGGCGGAGAGCTTCTCTGGCAATAACAGTATCTCTGATGATTCAGACAGCTCTAGCAGCGCCTCCCAGTCCGACGAGGAGGACGAGGAGGAACCCGTGCTCTCGCACGCACAAAAGCGCAAACAGAAGAAGAAAGCGGAGCGCAGTGCCAATAAGGACGCTGACAAGGTCAGCGATTCCCCCAGCAAAAAGGGCAAAGAGAAGATGAAGAACACGGCCGAGCTACCTCCTTCAAAACTGCCACAACGCCAAAACTCTATATGGGTCGGCAACCTCTCGTTCAAAACCACACCTGCATCGTTAAGGACATTTTTTGAAGGTGCTGGGGAGATTACACGAGTCCACATGCCAACGAAAATGGCGCAGGGTGGCCCGGCAAAGCAAGGTCCACGGAAGGAGAACCGAGGGTCAGTTTTGATATTATCTACTCAATGGGGTGTCCCCGTACAAACAATACACATGATTTTGCTTCAGTTTTGCATATGTGGACTTCGCTACGCCGGATGCGAAAACCGTCGCGATAACCATGTCTGAGAGTCACCTTGATGGACGCCGGCTGCTCATCAAAGACGGTACGCCCCCCAAAATGCACGTTCCAACTGCGAACGCTCAAGTGTCATTTATAGGCGACGACTTCAATGGCCGCCCGGCGCCCACAGCTGTGGCCGGCGCAGATGGTGCAGATACACCGGCGGGGTCAAAGAACACCGGGCATACCAAAACCGCACGGAAGATCCTCTCCGTACAGAAGCAACCCCCGGCACCAACGCTTTTCTTAGGCAACCTCGGGTTCGAGACAACGGAGGGATCCATTCGCGAGCTGTTCGATTCTCATCGTGCCAAGGACGCCACCCCCGCTGACGAGAAGTGGATTCGCAAGATCCGTCTCGGAACATTCGAGGATAGCGGCAAGTGCAAAGGGTGCGTTCTGACTTGTGCCAACTATTACGTCTCCACGACGTGTGCCGGAAACTCCTTGCGTTCGCGTTCTTCGGGGCGCCTCGCTCTCGCCCCGTCCAGCCTGAGTCCAGGCGACCCCCTTCGCCCGCCGGGCTATCATGAATGGGAGAAGGAGAAGGGGGTGCCAACGTCATCGCGTGTGTCCGCCTTGGAGCCAGGGTGCTGACCACGTTCGCACTTATCTGATAATAGATGGGCCTTCGTCGACTTCACGAGCACAGAACAGGCCACGTCTGCGCTGACCAACCCAAGGAACCACCAGCTTAACGGACGGAAACTTGTTGTTGAATACGCTTCGCCGGAAGCTGTCCGTCGGGGCGGAGGGGGCCCTCCGCGGGAGAAGAAGCCAAGGGAGGGGAGGCAGCTGGCAAAGCGTGAGCGTCATGTCCGGCACGACCAGGCGGGTGCAGAGGACGGTAATGAGGCCGAGCAGCCAGAACAGCCGGCCAAGAAGCGGCGCGTCGCCGAGGAGGACCAGGCGAAGGGCAGGGAGAAGGAGAAGGGGCGTAGAGTCGCACGTTCGAAGCCAGGTGCAGCGCTTGCCATGGCGAAGCGCGAGGACCCTTCCATCGTCCCGAGTCAGGGAAAGAAGATCGTGTTTTAGCACAAACGTACACTGCGTTGCAGTGCGTTGATATGCAAATATGTCTGATACCCGCAAGGTGGTTTGGGCTGTACAGGTGGTGATGTGGGAGTGCAATGGTATGGCATTACAGACTACTACAGCTACTTCTTCGAAGCCAGGGGCAATATATGAGTATAAGTAGGATTGGGGGCATGCGGCACGGGTGCCGCATTATAATCGCACGCGTACCAGACAACCACCCCTGCTCGCATTATGACTCGTCTCCCGAGTCCTCCTCGATCATCCCAATTTCGAACTCGCCGCAAATGTCCCATCGTGAGCCCTCGGCCGCGGCAGAAACGTACTTTACGAAGCGCATGACGCCCTCGTCGCGCAAGACGAGTAACAGGCGATTGAAGCCTGGTTGCACCGTAAGCAGTGTGCCATCGTCCTCGTCGTCATCGTCATCGTCCTCCTCAACGTCCTCCATTGGCTCCTCCTTGGACTCCCCACGACCTTTCGTGCCGTTGGTCCCGTTCTTTTTCTTCGCAGAACCCGAACGATACACCGCGGGGTCGTCCTCCTCCTCGTGAGGTGCCATATAGCACTAGAATAAAAAATGATAACAGTCAGCTAGGTACCAGGGGCCCACCGAAGCCGCAACAACGCCTACCTCCCAACCACCCCACTCGCCGGTCTGCCACCCAACAGGCGCTGCCTCCTCCCTATCGGAACTGCTCCCCTCCTCCGGGGGCGGCTCGACCTGCGGCGTCAGGCCAAGCACGACGTCCAGCCTCGCCTCCGCCGCTTCGCTCGTCGCGAGCGTGTAGTCGAGCCCGGGTCTGAACCGTCGTGCTTCCTCCGAATGGCGCACAGGCAGCAGCTTCGACACGCACGCGAGCCACGCGCGGAACGCCGTGCTGGGATAGAGCTCGTCCTGCAGGCTGCGCACGACGTCGTCGACGTCCGCGTGCGCCCAGCGCGGGCTGACAGCCATCTTCGGCCCGCCGCCCTCGAGCGGGCGCAGCGTCCCATATCGCCACTTGTGCGGGGGCCCACGGAGCTGCCACGCGCCCTGCGAGCCTGCGATATGTGGTGGGATGCGTGTCGCGCGCTTCGGGCCCAGTCCATCCTGCTCGTCCTTCTCGACGAGTGCGGTGCGGAGCTTGTCGGCAAGGGGCGCACAGAGGAAGGAGTGCAGCTCGAGGCTGGACTCCTCGACGAAGCGCGAGGCAAGCGCCTTCATGGTGCGAGCCTGGAGGTACACGGGATTCAGGAACTCAGAGAGGAAGGAGACGTGTTCCTCCGAGAGGGGGTCGTCTGGCAACGGTGGCTCGGCGGTCTCGGGGTAGGATTTGAAGTCAGTCTGCGTTGAGGCCTGGGAGGCATTGTCAGGCTGAATAATCTGTTGATAGGTCTGTGGGGCGCAGGGGTGGGACTTACGAGCTGCTCACGAGAGCTTTTCAATTCGGGCTGCAGTTCTGGCACATAGCCTTCTTCGCCAGGCTGGGCCGAGTGGAACCAGCCGCTAATGCTGAGCCGTTGCCGACCGTCCTCAGACTCTCCCACAACGACTTCCTCGACTGAGTGGAAACTGTATCCTGGCTGGACCTCAAAGAAGATGAACTGATTCCAGACCGGAGGAATACTCCTCTCAGGCACAGGTTCAGGTTCGGGGAGGCCTTCTGGGCGAGGCTTCACCGGGTATAACTCGAGCGCGCCGCCCCAGTCCGCCTGCCATCCCTGGTAGTGCGGCAGGGGCATGTAGAGGATGTACGAGACGCGTCTAGTGCCGATCACGTCATCATGGTTGAGCAGGTGGCAGCCTTTGCGGTAGGAGACGACCGACATGTCTTGCTTGGTGCCTGACAGAGGACCACAGCCGGTCACCGCGCGGAGGAATTCACGGAATATGGGGGAGTAGAGCGCATTGCGGAGGGTGAGGAGGGAAGGGAGTAGCGCGATCTGCTGCTCGGTGAGGTACGAGAGCGAGGCAAGGTCGCCAGTTTGGTATACCTGATAAGATGTAGATTAACACAGGTTGTCAAGGTTGCTCGCCGCAGACGCGTACGGGGCATCCGCTCTCCGGACGCCGAGCACTGCGCACTGCGGTGAAGATCTGTAGAGGATGCGCGCGATTGCGGACGGAAGAACGCGACGAGGACGCACCTTGTAGATGTCTGTCTCCTTCTCTGAGAAGCTGAGCTCTGCGAGCGCCTCGTCCTTCACTTTCTGGAGAAGATCGTCCTGGAACAGCTTCTCTACCACAGTGTGCTTGAAGGGGGCACTTGTCTCGTAGTCGGTGTGCAGCCTGTGGATATTAGTGGGTGCGAAGAGCCCCGTCGCGAAATGCGGGGTGGAGTCCGGTGTGGGGGAAGCTGGGGTTTCGGATATGTGGCTGGACTTGAGCCTTTTGAGAAGCGATGGCTGCTCCGCGGCGGGGGTGGGGGAAGGGGAGCGTGGATGCGTTTTGGACGCCATTGTCTGGCGGGGGGCGTCGGGGGGCAGCAGAGAGGGACGCGTATCTGGAGCGGATGTCAGGAAAGGAGGGGTATATGAGGCAAGGAGGATGGATGATGGAGAACGACAGTCTCGGCCAGACCAGACTGAGACTGCGAAATCTTGCTCTTCCCCCCGCAGGCGCCCGCCGCACCCACTGCAAATTCTCCCATGAACCCTTGCCTCCAGTCCACGCGTCCACCCCGACTCCGGCAAACATATCCATATCCATCACCAGTGCGTTTCATCTCATCTGTCGGACTCTGTTTGCTCGCCTAGCCCCAGCGCAGCCCAGTGGCCTCGGAGGTGTCCGTTCTCTTGCACGACCAGGCACAACGCAGGAGTGGCACGGGGAACCACGGACAGCCCCATGTGGTCGGGTACGTCCACGGCCGCCACGCGTCAGTGCCGGACAGCAGAGTCGAGCACAATCGTCGGGCGACGCATCCAACGAAAAAACAAAAACCTGTGCCATTCTTCAACGCCCGCTCTACAAGCGGCCGAACATCGCTTCGACGTCATGCAGCCAGGCCGGCCCATGAAGAAGACGATATGCTTACAGCACCCTTCGGGTTTCCCCACCAACCCCCGCCGTACGTACGCGAGCCAGTCCTCAGGAGTTCCCGTGTCGGCAACCCCCCACACCTCGCACCGGCCTATCTTGATGTTCGCTTCCAGCTTCTGAATTTTCGAACCTCCAGCTCGACTCCGCCGCACAATTGCCGCCACGCTAGCGCTTCGTGCCATGTGGCTATCTCGCACCGTTATGAGTAGTACTTACTGATCGATAACCCGGACCAGCCCATCAGTCCACGAAGGTCCACGAAGAGCGCACTGTCCGAACGTTCAGCTTGAACGTAACCGCCGCCCGACCTGCTTCCCACCGCCGGCTGTCACGGCTCCCGAAGCCCAGCTTTCATATGTGTAGCTCGGCCTATCTCCGTCTCTGAGACGATCGTTGGTCGCACGCGGGGGGCCCATGGGCCCAGTCCAGACTCCTGTGCGGTCATAATGCCCACGATAAAGAACGAGCTAAACATACATGAGTAATGTCGCCGTACGTAACCAGAACGACGTCTGTCCATCGACCGAGCTACTGACAAGGCATGAGGCGTACACGAGAGGGGGGGTAGACACGACAGAACGCAAAGTGTGCCAGAAATCCGTATGTGGCGAGACTCAGAGGGATGCGCACTGCAAAACGGTACCGGGTAGTTGAAAGAGGGAGATGGGACTATGATGGATGGCGGGCGATGCGATGCAATGGTTGAAATGTCAACGCGGCGATAAAGACGGATGAATGGGTGGGCAGGTTTTGGCAGGGTATGCACTATCATCAAGACCTCTCGAGGGACAGGCGAAGGGCTACCAGGGAGGAGAGAGGGGGTTGGGACATTGATATCGGAACCTACGACGCGATAAGATTATAACCTATACGTACTAGGACACACTCGGATACACGGTCATGCGCGATGTGGATGCGCAATAATCATCATCAGTAAGGAAACAGGACACTATTCCGTCCTAGCCAGCCAGGATGGTTTGCCGCCTCCCCCCCTCGACACGCAAGAAGGAACAAACATCAAACCAACTGAGCAAGCATGGAACACCGCGAGTCCCGATGGAGACCAGGAGACCACAGGTGGCCCATTCATGCGGGGAATGGAGCCTTCTCGTCGTTCACAGGTCGCGAACTCGTATGCCTATGCGAGTTCGGGTGCGAACGAGCATATGAGTGCGGGTGCGAATGTGAATGCCGATGTGACCGCGGTATTGATGTAGTGGAGGACACGGGGCTCGTAGAGATCCACGCTGGCGTGGCGTGCATCTTGCGGGCATCCTCTTCTGACATCCCTCCGATAGGAACTGTCGCATAGACAGTGACATCCTCGCCGAATGTTGGGGACTGATGTGAGCGTCCGTCCAACGAGCCTGATGGTGATGTGGGCGTGGGCATGAGGTATATGCGCTGCAGCGGCACGTCGGTCTTGATTGTGCGCATTCCAAGGATGTGTGTCCGGACGCCAGCAAGAAGTTCTCGGGAGATGTAGGTGTAGTATTGCGAGAGGGCAATGACGATGTGTAGCTGTGGATTCCAAGGCGCGCAAGCACGGCGCGAACATGTCAGCAACCTGATGCAATGTGGTCCGGCCTGCCACCACGCCAATGCTTGGCCTACGCAAATAGTCGGCCTATGATGGCGAACTATTGACATGGCTCTAAGGAGCCAACAGCCGACAGAGCGCGACAGGCGGACGTAGGTGGCGGTGGCACAGATGGCGAACAAGGAGGACTGGAAAAACACTCACTCTTACGACGATAAGAATGAACATGATGCCAAGCACCGCGACGACTGCACGCTCGAACCACTGCTCGCAGTTCTCGAGTGAGAGGCCCATCTCCGCCATATCACGCATGAGCTCGGGATGCCGTGAGAGCTCTTCGCACACTGACGACCGCACGTACGGCTGGCTGAATGTTGTGTAGCTGACGCCCAGTGTGGCCAGGGTTACGAATACGAAGTCCGCTATGGAATAATCGCGGTAGATGCGCACGAAGAGGCGGACGTGCTGCGGAGGCAGGTAGTTGACGACGGGAAATGTAGCAAGGGAGAGGGAAGACCCAGAGATCAGCGTGATGTTCCGACGGACGGGCGAAAGTAGACGTCAAGACATACCTTGGCGATTCCAACAAACCCAATGAAACAGGATGCTGAGGCTGCAGCAAAGTATGCGAAGAGAAGGGCCCAAACCACCCGGACGGAATCGACTGCCCAGGCATCCGTGGAGCCCTCCCACTCGCTCTCGCTTTCCCAGCCGAGCGAGCGCGAGAGGGCAAGGAGGCGGAGTGCAAATGCGAGGTTGCAGACCGCACCGACCAGCGAGCCGGCGAGAGAGAGAGACCTAGAGAGCGACATTGAGTTGGATGAGCAAAAACGAAGCCGCAGGCCGGGATGGTTGAAGGGGTCGGCCCAGCAACGGAGAAGGGAGGGGAGGAGCCAGGGAGTTCACGACGATTCCGCTGGGGATGAGGACGGCAAAAGATGGGATGCAAGAAAAAGAGGCGGAGTGGTGGGGAGTTGAGCGGGGCGTGGACGCGGACGGCAAAAGATGGTGGGTTGCGGTGAAGAGCCGCTAGGCGCCAGCGTTGGGCCAGAGCGCCGCGACGAGTCGGGCGGGCGGCTCTGATGATGACCAAACTCACCTGATGAAGTATCGACCCATGTTCCTGGATTATGTCGGCCTCCTCGAGAATGACTCGCAACCCGAGCGCAGCGACTGCGGCAGTCGGGAAGTTGAGCACAAGGGCAGGGCTTAGAGGTTGATGGCCGGATTCCAAGGGGCCAAGCAGATGGGAGGAGAGGGGAGAAGAAGAAACTTAGGGGCAACCCTACGAAAGCCTCCGACCATTTGGATTAAGTAAAGGGACGTGTGGTCGCACCTACTTTGTCAGCTCAACACCACAGATTTTAAGCTGATGCATGACGCGATCCCTGTCGATGGTCAAGGCACCCACGAACATGAGCCCAGGTGGTTTCCGGGGCTTGTCGGGCCTGACCGGATCCTCCGACCTCTCATAACATTTCAGTTGCCCGTGGGCGACAGATGCATGCATCTCGCGCACCGGTTCCCTGCGCTCGGTAGTACTTCCCCCGCCTCGCATGGGAGCCTTGTGTCGACCGGGCAAATCTGTGAACTTGTCCAACCAATACAAACGCGCGTCATCGCGGCCTCGAGTCGGGTCGACGTTTCCGATCTCGGCACGCGGGGCTGCACAGCGTCATTGGTCGGCATGGACGATTGCGCCGCCAAGCGACCGCCAAGCTTCCGAGGGCTTCTCACACTGCCACCTCCTAATGTACTTTTCTCTGTGAACGAACCACATCGTACTTACTGTACTGTACGTTCAATTTTTGTTTCAACCACTATCGGTCGTATGAATGGCGCAGCTCTGCCTTGACACAGATTTTTGATGAGTGGCACCGCTGACTACGTAGTGCTGACTCCTCACAGTTAGCAGAGCGACTTACTTACGAAAGGAGATCCTGAGTTCCGTCGGCCCGTGCACATCGCACTTGTTCTGAAAGCAATTCTTAAGAGTCATGCTTAAACGCGTTGCGCCAAGGACGACTAATTCCTGCTCACTGTTAGCGTCTGGATCGACGACAGTGAGATATTATTCCCGGAGGATAACGGCTTCTGTTTCGGCATCCTGCTTACACCTACCAGATTACCGATTCCGAAGGAAGCGGAGCTGGGCCCGAACCCGGCGAATGACCGAGAATTGGTCGCTCAACACCAGGCCAGTGAAATCTTCTTCATAGCAACTTATGATCGTACATACTGCGCTGCTTGCGCTGTCGGAGGATGCGACCAAGTGCTACTTCCTTCAGGTTTTGCGGCATGCCAGTGTTACGCCTCATTGGCGCTGAGAGTACTTGCTTTCGCCCGTTCTTTCTCTTTTTCCCTTTTTTGCAGGACGTCCATCCAAGAATGATCTGTGGGCTGTAACAGCGTTTCAATTCAACACCCTTCGAGCAGAGAATACAATACTATAACCCACTAGGTGTCTGACACCGCGGTCATCCTCTTCTTCATATACCCGCGAACGCTGGGCTTGGGTCAAGATGCCGGCGGCGATAATGATGCCAACTGTTAGGCCCTGCGCCCAAACACGCGCCTGGACAACCTAGAGCGAATCTGTAAGCGTCGGCTGTAACATTTAACTGCGTTTGCTGCGAACCTTCTGGGTGGTGCTTTGTATGCTGCAGGCGGGTAAGCAGACCAGACGGGGTTCCTCAATGGTGTCGACCACTTACGGATCCTTGAGGGCATAGCGAAGTGCGCCCGTTAGGGCGACGGCCCAGCTGCCAACGATGACACCGTACTCGTGTCGTCTCACGAAGTCGCTAAGCTTCTGACGAGGAGTGAGGTCATCCCAGTTAACTTCCTGCTGGCGCTGCTGAACATCGAGTTCCATCTTGCCCACATCCTTCCTAAACATCGATTCGACATTGACTATGTGGGGATAGGAATAGAAATAGGTGTGAGGCGTACCACGGCTCCCGTTCATACGCGATTCCTGCTTTCTCTGCCGAAATAACGCATGCAGGTACGGCGACGAGGATGATACCAAGTGCCTTGAGAGACGGCTGGAGGTTGCGGTAGTAGATGGATTTGTGCTGCAGGTAGTAGGCCGCAGGAATAGAGACGGCTAAGCCCCCTGTCAGACCTTTGAGCCCTCCGATTATGGTAGCGTGCTGGTGAGCACCCTGCTGCTCCGGAGTAACGAACTAGGACAGCAAAAATATGTTTGTCAGCGACTGAAATGTGAGACACGTAGCACGGAATAGACGACCTTCATGGTATTATGTGTTCTCTGTGCAAGATGAGGGGAGTGGTGTTTGACTGGCACATAGCTGGCGGTGTGGGTGGATGGGTCCCTGTTGAGGAGCTACACATTGTTGACGTCATGCCGTGCCCCGGCTACTTATCCCATTTTGAACATGTGGGCGCTTGAAGGTCCGAGGATCCCGGGCCCGACCCGGGATGGCGGTGCTGATTTTACTACTCATTCAACGCCAACAGCTTTGCTCTGGGTCCCTGTCCGTTCATCTCTGCGCTTTCCTGGCATTGCGGGTGTACTCTCTCTCTCTCATTCACACATATCGACCTTGCTAATTCTTACCCTGGAAACGAAGTGCTACATGCATACAGCCTTTATCCTCCTCACTCTGCACCAGGACTCGGAGTTGTCCATCAACATTCTCCTCCAAGCTTCAAGCTTCAAGCTTTGCTGTGAGATCAGCGGCGCTCGCGTGTCCCTGCGCCATAGCAGGGGACGTCCATTTGTTGAAATCACGTCTCCCGAATTCCTCGAACTCAGACAACAGCCGCTTTTTGGGTCTTCGACGCTCGACGCCAGTCTTCAGCTCGGTCCCGGCGTATCTCGGCTCACTTAGCTGTCTGTCTTCCAAGTCCTTCCGTAAGTGCTGCTAAGATTCGGAACTTTACGAAGGTTTCTCCTTGGGAGATGGAGTCCAGGCTCCTTCTCTCCTTGCTCGTTGACTGTTGTATCCCAAGCGATGCTTGCCCAGCTCAATTGGATCTCTCTACTTTAGAGTTGCGGCGCCCTTGTGTATGCTGTCTTTTGTCCTTTCTCTGTCAACGTAATACTGCGTTGCAACATACCGTCGCCAAAGTTATGCGAGAACAAAGGAACACGGCTCTCTTTTAATCAGGTCCGGTCGGCGCCTGCACTCAACCACCCTTTCAACTTTCCCTCATCTTGCTGCTGCCTCAGCCTGCCTCACCTCTGTCCTTGTGGCCTCGATCTGTGCAATAAGCTGTACTGGTCCACTGCGATATATCATGGACCCTCGTGCATACAAGGACATCCGAACCAAGTCTGGACACACCTACCACACCTTCGTCTCCCCAACCACCGACGCGTCGAAGCTCACTCTGCTTTTCGTGCACGGTTTTCCTTCGACTGCATATGACTGGCGCCATCAGGTTGCCTTCTTCACCGAGGCTGGTTATGGAGTCGTTGCACCTGACTTGCTGGGACACGGTGGCTCGTCCAAGCCCTCGAGTGTGGACCATTACGTCCCAAGCAACGTCGCGGCCGACCTGGTGGACATTCTCGACCAGCTCCAGCTCAGACGAGTGGTTGCTATTGGACATGACTGGTGCGTCATACTTTATCTCCTACGTTGCCCTTCCGAAGTCCTAACTACCAGCATACCTCTCCCAATTCGTAGGGGTTCTATCCTCGTATCACGCCTAGGGATGTATTACCCGACACGCTTCGCGGCGTTTGCCTTCCTCGCAAGTGGATATTGCCCTCCACTTCCTAGCTTCGATTTGAAGATGGTGCTAGACCACCAGAAGAACCTGGCTGGTTCAGAGCTGTTCGGATACTGGCTGTATGCGTCTTCCCAACCACATCTTCAGTTTGCGATACAATCTGAATTTTCTGCAGGTATCTGGCCGATGACTCTGCGAAGAGGGTTGTGGATGCCAACGTGCGCGGTTTTGTTTGCCCTTGCCAATTTCATGCTACTGACGGCGCAATTCGCTACTCTAGTTCGAGTCTCTTCTGACTCTTTGGTACACCTCGGACCCCAATCTCTGGAAGACCGTTCTCGCCCCTCCCGGCAAACTCGAGCCATGGCTCAGGGCAGGGAAGAAGGCGCCTCTTGCAACCTTCATATCACCCGAGGTTCGTTGTCCGGGTTGTGATTGTCCAAGCACGCATACACTAATCAACTCCGGTGCCGCCATACGACATGTTAGGACAAGGCTCGTATGCTGAGCGATTGGAAGAAGGCGGGCGGGCTCGGCGCTGCGCTCAAGTGGTTCAAAGTCATGGCGTCCGATCTCATGGGCAAGGATGATCAAGGTGGGACGTCCTTTCCTCGCGCCCCGCCAGGCGCGGTCGTTGACTCTATGCTTGGTTTTGTCTGGCACCAACAGCCGTGCAGAACAAACTGAAAGTTGAACATCCCATGTTTTTCGCGGGGTGCGCGCGCGACCACGTCTGCGTCGCAAAGCCGTCAGAAGACATCCTGCGCCAGCTTTGCCCGAACAGCACGGTACAGATGTTTGATACGGGGCATTGGGTGCAGCTCGAGGCCCCCGACAAGGTGAACCGCGCGCTTCTGGCGTGGATCGAGAGGGCTGCACTAGCGCGCAAGTGAACGTATTTTCGACTTACTGTTTAGCCCTTAGCGTGTATTTGTATTTACTAGCTCTCTGCACTCATCGTATGGATTATGGAGTACTCGTGTGTATGATGTATATTTCTCGACAAGATTTCGACTCGATATCGTACATAGGGCATAAACAGGATTCTAAAATAGTTGGCTTGTGAACGAAGGAGATGAATGCATGGCACTTGGCGCGTCTGTACGACAACAGGTATTGCCAATGTACAATGGATACGAAGGGCGTCAGAAGTGTCCGCAAAAATCTGACTACAGCGGCGATGCAAGTATCCGAGGTAGGTACCTCGAATTCCGCGGGGGGTTATAAGGAAGGTATAAGGCAATGAAGGAGCCGAAAGTTCCATACCTGGCTTTACGACACGTAGTACCCCGCATAAGCGTCGACGGCGTTCTCGAACGGCCCCTTCTCAATGGCGTACTGCGAAGTCAAATACTCCATGTGGAGTTCCTGAAGCCAAGTTGTCCTGTCGAACGGCGAAGTCATAGATGTGGCCACCGGGTTGGGACCATGGAAATGTGCTGAGTATGCTCTTGATGTCCCCAAGCGTGCCTGCTGTTGCGCCGATAGCTGTCCGGGTGCGGCCGTCGCGGGAAGCTGTCGCCCAAGCCCGAAAGCGTTGCTGTGGTTGACGCTAGTAGGTGCACCCGGGTTCAAGCCTCGTTGGGGGATCTGCTCGTCCGTGGTCGGGCCTCGCGAGACAGTGGCCAAGTTGTTCATGGAAAGCATCGACTGATAGCCCAAGAGACGATGGAGGCCTTCATTCGTTTGACTGACGAGCGTACCAGGAGAACCGACGTCTGGCTCCTCCATCAACGCCTCCTCGGAGGTGTTTGAAGTATTGGAGGGCGACGTGTCGAGGGCTGTTTGCGTAACCTCTACAGCAGAAGGAGACGGCGCGATGGGAACTGACGGAGTGACACTAGCGTCGCCAGAAGTTATGCCGATCCGGGCCTCCATGGGTCGCGCAACGATGGAGCTATTACGAAGTGACGGCGGTCCTGCGGATACTGATAAGGACTGGGTCATAGAAGCGGGGCCGTCTCCGTCTAACGACTGGCGAAGTCTAGAGCTTGTTCCAGTGATGGAGGGAGCAGAGGCCGCCGAAGCGCAGCTCGAACAGGGACCCAGGCCCGCACCGTGCTTGTCAGCCCTAAATGAATAGGAAACGGTGAGGAGAGGGCATAGAATGTGAAGTTTAGCCACGGCTCACTCTGTGGAGCTATTAGGCTGCTGCATGGTGGACTCGCTGCAGGACCTATGAGGACAATCAATCCGCGCGACGTCGAAAGAGACGCTATTATTCGCGTGTCAGTGGCATGCTCGCATCATAAGCATTCAGTCTCTTTACCGGTCTCCGGGAAGACCGCCAGGGGCGGATGGCGTTACACCACTGAGATCACTTTCGGCATGGACGGGGGACTGCGGGACGGGAGTGGCTCAGCTGATGAAGAGATATGAGGTCGCAGGATGACTTACGTTCTGAACAGCGACAATATCGTCTGCGGAGAAGCTTCGGCCAGTGTTACGTGGAGAGCACATGGGAGCAGAGCAAAGTTCCGACTGTTCAGGTTTTGTTAGGCTCAGGCGAGCGATGTGGAAGGGGGCGGGGAAAATGTCTTGCGCAAAGTCGGGCGCCTTTTAAAGCATGGCGGCCTCGAGGCCCTTGTGCGCATAGCCCTCATCTCGGGCCACGACCCGACGGGGTGGTGACCGTTTTTGGAATGCAGCGGGACAGTAGAGCTTGCCATTGGGCGCCATCAAAAGCGCATTATGGCAGTGTGTGTTTCTTTTTCTTTTGACTCTGCATCGTCGCTTACCAAATGTCATGCAAAGTTCGACGGCATATGGACACCAGTTTTCGACGTCCAAGGAGTCGAATTTGGGGTGCATTATCAGTGGCGCCAAGAGGCCAATTCCACGTCCCAGCAGTCTTGTGATTGCGAAGCCAGTGCAGAATCCGAATCTGGGTGTCGGACACACGTTGGAGTGACACTGATATGGTGTTATTATTATAGTGAGATTTCGGCCAGTCCGGCATTCCAGTGCCGACCAGGCTTTTGAACGTTGAGGGAGGCCGGTGCCGGTAACAGACGAGAGGCCACTGACAGACTGGCTCCTGCATTGGGACATTAGCGCGACCTGGTCAAAGATTTACCGAGAGATGCACTATTGAGGGCTTGTAGATTTCAGATTAGGGGGCTTGGAACTAAAAGCAGGAACTCAGCCCTATCATTTGTGCCACGGCCAGAGCTTGTGAAGAGCTGTCGCTGGCAGGGTGTCGCCTGAGGATTCGACGTGACGCGGCAGAGCTGTTTGAGAGGCGAGTTTGAGGGGAGCCTTAATCAGCTGGATTGATTTGTGCCCCAAGCCAGGCAATGGACTAGCCTCAGGAGTGGGTGGTAGAATGACCAAGCCCATGCGAGTGGTGCCACAATAGGCAAATGAGACGCACATGTACGTAATCAGGAGATTCGCCGCAGGCCGTGAACGCTACAGCACGGAAACAGTCAATCTCGTCCTCTTCCTCCATAAGTATATCGCTTGCCTTGTCCGTTCCAATCCCTTGACGCGACCCCCTTAGATTATGCCGCGGGGCAAAAGTCTCGACCAACTCTACAAAGCCGCCGCCATCCTCACAGGGCCTTCATCTTCGTCCGACCACGCGCGGCCCAATGATCTCAAGGGCGTTCTCTCTCGACGATTCACGGACTATCATGCGTTTTGTGGGCATGTTCCACCTTCTGATTTGTCACTAGAGTCGGTCCAGCTCGAGACAGCCATCGAGGCACTTGCTATCCTAGAACCATTGCATGAACGGCTCAAGGACCCAGACCTACCTGTCCAGATTCCTCCTGGGGCAAGCGTATCTCCACAGGAAAACTCTCCGGAGAAAAATCCCACCCTCATCGGGAGCCGCGATATGGCCTTGATCCGTACTCTAATTTCTATCGTCTTCAAGTGGGCCCTCGACCCACTTCTTCAACGTGCAGTCGCAGCAATACCGTCCACAGCCGTCGCAAATGTCGCTAGAGGCGCGAGTATTATTGACCTTACCGGCCTTCCACAGCAGTATTCTCTTTTGGTTTCGTTGACATCCCGACTCTTGGCTCTACCGCTCTCGGGCGGTTTGACGTCGCCTTTGTCCAAATCTGTCGTCACGGCCACACTCTTGAACCAGCACCTATCTGACCTCCTTCTGCCTTGCATCGTAATTGGTTGGCTACCAAAATCTCTTTCGTCTGACTCAATGCCTACTGGGGATGTGGTTCGTCCGCAAGTGATGTATTTGCTCTCCCGGTACGTTTGGCTCCGTTCGCTGTGCGTATTCACGCTAATCGACTTCAAGGCTACCCCCATCGCAGGTTATATCCGCAGTTGGGCAGACCTTGTCTAAGAGTCCTGCTTCTCTTCCATATGCACGGCGAGCAAGTACATTCATCCTCAGTCGGCAGCTCGTCCGACCGGAGGGTCTCCGCGGACTTTGCAAGTCAATGTTTGCGGAAGAAGATGTATCCGGAGACGATGCACCGCTCGAGAAGCTAGAGCATGTCGCGCGAGTATTGAACACTATACCTGCAGGAATGACGGCAGCGGCAAGTCTCATTACTCATTGCCACACTGAAAGCTTTCCCTGAGATGGCTTTAGGACTACAGCAAAATCATCATTCCACGTATCCTGTTATTACTGAGCTTGGACGACCGGGCTTTGGCCCCCACCCATCGTAGAGCGATAGCATTTTCGCTCTCCCGTATCGTGACCAACGATGACAACCCTGCCCTCCAGAAGGCATCGTCAGATATGGTGCTATCGATGATTCACGATCCTATTCTCCACGGTGAGTGGGACGCTGGTCAAAGTCCTTGGAGAGTACGCAACAGTTGACTATGAACAAAGGAACTGGCGAAATATCTGCCGATACTTCCCTTCGTACGATCCAGGTCCTGCTCACAAATACGGATCCATCTCCCCATCTCATCTCCGCCTTGTTCACCCCGATCGTGCCGTCCTTGTATGCGTTATTTTCCTATTTGGAAGGCAACAAGATGTCCGATCCTTTGCTGCGCGAATCCCTCAAGGGCTATCTTGAGACTTGGGGGAGGCTGGTGGGCAGCACGGAGGTCATTTCTACCCTATGGCGCATAATCGACGGCGAAGGTGGGAACTGGCGTGTAGACGTCGCAGGTGCCATATCCAGAACCGAGGAGTACGTGTTTGCCTTCTCTTCATTCATCGGCTGTACACTAAAACTAATGATCGCAGCACCACACAAGGTGATACCTCAATCTCGCTGTTCACTCCGGAAAGCCTGAAACAGGCTGGGGAAGCTGGAGAATTTGACGTTGATGCAAACATCCTCGGTCTCAAGCCAGACCCCAAACGCTTCGTCGCATTCCTTAGGGCCATGAATCGCGCCGACGTATCCTCCGAACTATTTGTGAAGCTCTTGGAGGGCTATCGAGAGCTGGGTAGCCGTGCGGATGCGGATCCACTAAGGTGGGCAGCTGTCCATCCCATTAGCGTTTGGCTAACCTCGAGTGGAGGACCTTGCTTTACCTGCAACTGGTGCTACAGATGCAACAGCAGCTGTCTTGTGACGACAGCTTGGGAATCTTGAAGACACCAGAGCACATTCTCTCCTTCATCAAGCA
Organism: Ganoderma meredithae; assembly: GCA_022814645.1. Taxonomy (NCBI): domain Eukaryota; kingdom Fungi; phylum Basidiomycota; class Agaricomycetes; order Polyporales; family Polyporaceae; genus Ganoderma; species Ganoderma meredithae. The sequence continues at coordinate 56,218 of JAKLMY010000011.1, forward strand.
GGTCCTCGAACCACGCCAGACTGAGTCCTCTCAGACGGGTACAAGACAATCTGGCGGGCTACGCATGGAAGACCTGCGTATCGTGCCGGAAGGATCTGAAGACGAACTCGATGAGGGAGACGGCGACGATGAGGAGGAAGACGCAGAAGGGGCAACAGAAAGACCTGGACACGACATGAAGTCTACCGCTGTCAAACTATTGCTGTCTGTGCTAGAAGGTGCGCTCTCCGTATTCGGACACCACGAGCATACATCGACCCATCATTGGAAGCGAAACCCGACCTATCCGCGCGCAACGCGGCCGTGCTCAACGACATCTTCACCCTCCTCGAACCACTCTCGAGAGCGCCGGACGAAGAAATACGTTCTCTGGCACGAGAAGCACGCATGGTCATGACCGCCCGCCTCGCGTCGACGTCCGCTCCTTTCGGCGGTCGCCCGTCCAAGGATTCAGCAGACGACGCAGAAACCCCACAGGAGACGTACCAGAAGGCGCTCAAGCTCCTCCAGGACCCGCTCCTTCCCGTTCGCGCGCACGGCCTCCTGCTCCTACGCCAGCTCGTGTCCGCGCGCAAGCCCGCCCCCACTTCAGTGTCGGCGTCGCTCGCCGAGCCCGCGCTCGACCGCGCGCTCGTGCCGGGAGTCCTGTCGATCTTCATGCAGTCGATCCAGGACGATGACTCGTACATGTTCCTCAACGCCGTGCAGGGCCTGTCCGCGATGGTCGACGGGTACGGCAAGGACGTCCTGCGGGGCCTGATGAACACCTACGCGGGCGGCCTCGACAGCACCTTGGGCGCGAGCGCACTGTCGCAGCACGATGTCGATGTGCGGACGCGCGTCGGAGAGGCGTTAGGGCAGGTCATACGACGGTGTGGCGACGCGCTTCCGTCCTACGGTGTGTATCTACCGCTCGCCACTCGCTCGCTCCATGTAGCTTAATTGACTCCTCTTTCTCAGCGCCGCTGCTCCTGACGCCGCTGTTTCAGGTAGTGCGGATGCCGGACATTCCCACCGTGCTCAGGACGTCCGCGATCTCGCTCCTCGCGCAGTGTGCTAAGACGAACGCGCTCGCGGTCCTGCCGTACATTGTCGACCTCGCAGATGCCATGGTCGATCTGCTACAAATCGAATCTGTGACGGCGGCGCCCCGTAAGGCTTCTCCCAGGTCCAAGGATGCCTCAAAAGAGAAGGCCTCCGCGGGCCTGCAGGAAGAGAGGGACCCTGAGCAGAAGTCCGCGCCGCACACGATGGACTCGCAGCCGACTTCGACGAACAGCAAGTTCCCACCTCTCCGGCGCGCCGCGCTGCACTTCCTCTCGCTGCTCATCCAGGCTTGCACCAACCGTGTGTACGAGACGGGCGATGCTGAGGGCCTCATGCTTCCCCCGGTTCGGATGAGACGGGCGAGAGCCACACTCGGATATGTCGCCGCCACGGACGCGGACGATGTCGTCCGCGTGATGGCGAAGGAGACCGTGGAGGGACTCGATCAGCTGGCGAAAGCAGTCCTCGGAGTGTAACCCCCGGATGTGTCGGGTCCGTCCAGTAAACACGATGGCATTGCACTATATGTACTCAACGGTATTGACGCGTATCCGGATGTAACGGGTAGATGCGTTCCCGGATGACGGCATGTCTGCCTCGTATCTGTCCCAACGCTGGTGTGCTCACAGGTGCTGAGTCAATAAGAAGGCATGTTCTCGTCTGGGTTCGGGGGCTGCCTTCCAGGCATGCTCTTTTCAGACAGTGGGGGGGGCGGCGGGAAGCCGGTGCCTGAACCGAGGTAACGAACCGCTTGCGACAGCGTATAGGGTAGGGCAGAACCTCTACTCACGCACTGCTTATCACACGGGGTCTTGGGGCTGGGAAGGTGGTGGGTAGGAAGGGCATTCATGTTGCGCTGCCGACAGTTCCTACAGCTTTGCCGATATCGTCTACTCGCTTCCTGAACGCCTTCCACTTGGAGCCCCCGGCCTGAAGGAGCGTCGCGTGATCGTTGTGGCCATCGATCGGCGCATTCAGTTTGAGGAAAGGGTTGGCCACTGCTTGTCGGTAAGCCGTATGCAGGGCGCGGAACATCTGCATGCCAAGCAGTGGGTTAGCCCAAGGCTGCCGCGGAGAGACAGAGGAGGGACGTACGGTAAGGACATCGGCGTCGCGGACGACGGAGTCAGTCAAGGCCAGCGCGATGATGATCTTGACCTTGAGGGGAGTGATGTACCCGTACACCGCGACATCCTCCATGGTGTATAACAGGTTCAAGTAGCAGTCCGTTGACTTGGAAGCCATAGCAGCAGTGACTGGTTCGTCGTACGGATGGATGATAGTTGTTGAAGGAAAGGTTAGACTTACGCGGGACGGGGGATGTGAATGGGGACCGACGCACTGCGTTCGTCGATGACGTCGAGGCTGGTGTGCGCAATATAATGATATTTCAGCTCATCTTGACCTTGCACAAATGTCCTGATGAGGATGGGATGATTTTGGGGAGAAACAAAGGCGACAGCGTTCAGTCTGAGCTGGGGCGGCATGGAGGTCGAGACAAGCCAGCGCACATAATTTGGCGCCCGGGCTTGTCGCGAGCGCCAGCCGATCATTGCATACACTGGTAAGTCTTAAGTGTAACCCTAACCGGCATATATTATACATGTAGCGACGTGCCCACACATCGTCAGACACTCGGGTGCCACGTCGCGCTCGCCGAGCGATGGAAGGCCAAACTCTAATCATCACACCACCATCACTGCGCCGAGAATTATACGGAGAGGTATCAAAGCAGCACAGGCGTCGACAATATGCATTACACGTAAAAAGATATGGTGGGGAACGATAAGACGCAGCTTATATCGAGCCGCTCGTGTAGTAACGCCATGCGAAGTATGCACCCAACATCGCAATGGGGACAAAATACATTGCGCTAGGGGAGACGTGGTCAGACAAGACGTAAAACATACGGGTGACGGAGACGAACTTGGAACCCTGTTGAACGGCCGTGTTCACTGCATGACTCGATCCTGACGAAGAGTATGGGCCCTTCGTCTTGAGCTCCTGCGTTCACAAGGTTTTGAGTAACGTGGGTGGGGAGAAAGGAAAGCGAAGGACACACATCTGTCTTCTCGAAGTCGCCAACCAGCATATCCTTCAGGAGTGCGCGAGCCTCATCTGAATGCCCGACGTCCTCAAACGCCTCTGTAGCATCCCGCGCTAACGCCATTTGTGTTAGCGAAGCACAACATTAAGCAAGGGAGTGCACTCACAAGCCTCCGCAAGGATTACCTCGTCGCCTCCAGGGTGCTTGGACGATCATTAGATTGGGCGGGAAGGACGGCTGAGTCGCGGGAGTTATACCTCGTCAATGAATTTTGTGACATCGTACACTGCAGGTTGTGATGAGCTGTCGATAGAACGGCACTGACAGCAAACAGCGTACCCTTCTCATGCAAAAGAATGTAGAGGCTGTTCTTGTTGCTGTGCTCCTTGAGCTCCGCGTAGGTGACGAGCTTTGCCATGAGAATGCGAGTGGAGGGAGGGACTTGGGGGAAGAGAAGGAGGTCACTGGGCAGGGACGACTGGCGTGATTGGCAAACAAATGGGAACGGGGCTATATGAGCAGACCGGTTTCCCACGTGGCAAGCAAGATTATGCCACGGACGGCGCGGGGACTGACACGATCCAACGATGACCAGACTCGCCAACCGCTTACTTTCCGCTGTAAATGGCGTGTTCTAGCACAACCTGGAACTCGTCACAGAACAGTAGACTCGCACGAGGACCTTGGTCCATGAATTGAATTCCGCAGATGGCCTGCGTAAACTGATGCTGCCATTATTGGTAGCCTAAGTATGCACATTGCATACTATTAGGACGACGTCGAGTGCTTCACAAACATTTTAGGGCTGTGAGTGATGTTACTGTGCGTGTTGGGATGATATCCCTTCATACGAAGGCCTCGTATCCGCCAGAAGACAGGCAATACGCGTCAGAGCTCCCTCTAAGTGTACGAGAGAGAGAGAGCCTTGCCGACCATGGGGAGCACCGCCAGAGACACAATGCCATGGGCGTCTGCTATGGCGAAGGCGCCGGGCGGAGCCGAGCACTCCGCAAGTTCAATCTCCGCCTCGAAACGAGGTGCGTGGGTGCTGTGCGGGGCTTGAAGTTGTGCTCATCACTTGCTTCCGCACCGTCCACATCGTGACCCTCGACGCGCCAGCCCGACGCCTCCGACGCGACCTACTCTCGCGCAGGAATCCTTTCGGCTCATCCAACCGCCATGGATTACGACGAATCCTCGGACATCTTGGGAGGGCGATTACACGTCTCTCCGCAAAGTTCTTCGGCTTGGTCTGATCCTGGCCAGATCACTCTTTTGCTTGGGCTCGGGCTGGCTGCGTTTTACACCTGGGCACGGTTAGCACCACACTATCGCCAGTGGAAGGAAATGAGGTATAAGAAGTCAGTGACAAGTCCTTCTCCCTGCGCGCGCCACTTCTGACCCCATGCGCCTAGGGCCACACGGCGACGCCACGGTATCCCCGACGACGACAACCGACCCTTCAACGTCGCATATGCCGCTGCGAAGCAGGCTCAGCGGGAGGGCAAAGGAAGGCCGTATCTAAGGGATGGACCTGTGCTTGTTCCAGAGCAAGGGGAAACAGTCGCGGCTCCGGGTGCGTCACCTTTGACTCATTAGCGCCATCATGGTTTAATTGGGCCATTGTAGGCCTTCCCATCATGTCATCTTTTGTCAAATCCGTCAGATATAGCAGCACATACCCTCCGAGTGTTAAAGCAGAAGCGAGCCAGTCAGTTTTCGACGTACTTTATGTAAATGTATGCCAAATGCCCCTAACAACTAATTTACAGATCTACTCTCGACGGCCTCGCCAGCTTCCAACGAGAACATACACCCCAGATGCTTCCACTCCCACTCCCAAAGGGTTCAGTTTCACGCAAACCCCGAGCCAGCGGGGCTAAGCAACAACTAGCCACGCGGACATCTTACGGAAAACATGCGCTGGATGAGGAGAGTGACTCAGAGCCCGAAATGTTGGCGAAGAAATCTCGCGTCGAAGGGGAGGAGTTGATCGACGTCGATGAGCAAGCGGAGTGGCAGGGCTCCGACGAGGACATGGAGGTGGACGAGGCGCAGCCTGTGAAGCGTGGGTCGAAACGTGTGGCCAGTAGCGAGGACGAGGAGGGTATGGACCATCCGTGGACGATTCGCCGTGACAAGCGCGCTCGTAAGGTTTCCCTGGACAAGTCAGCACAGTCACCCGATGAGAGCATGGGAGACGAGCCGGAGGACGAGGACGAGGATGGCGGCGAGGACGTAGAGGATGCTGCGAGGGGCAAGAAGCGGGATAGGGTGGAAGCTGGCTCCACATTCGGCGGAGACGATTACATGATGAACGACGAAGGCGAGAAACCAAAGCGACGGCGCCGTAAAGGCAGGGTCTCCAATAGGTTTGGAGAGGGTTTGTCTCGTGGCCAGAAACGCGGGCGCGGCTCGCATTCTACGGAAAGTGACGACTCCGAGTCGGAACGGCCAAGGCAGAAAGCCATGCGCAAGAAACGTGGCTGGAAGTCTCAGGATGATATTGTTCCTCTCTCGAATGATCCACTTTGCAAGGGCAGACCCATCGGCGAAGAATGGGAGTCGCACGGTATTTTATTCAAGGTGGGACCGAATGGTCAGAGGCTTCGCCAGGAGTTGGTCAAGAAGTCCAGGTCGAAGTTTCCGATGGTGAGCGTTCAATCGTCTCTTCGTGAACTGCGTTGTCACTCACTACTACAACATTCAGCCAAGTGATTCTCAGCATCCGGATCGCCGTGCTCATGTGGATGTTTACGTTGAGGTTTGGCTCTCCGAGGAAGAGTACAAACTTGCAAAGGCGCGTCATGAACTAGCCTGGCAAGACTCGTCGCCCACGCCGCCAGAGTCGCAGAAACCTGTCGATGTTGCGGTATGTAGTCCCAAAGCTGTCTCACAAACCTAAGTGACAATCTCGCGAAACAGAAGTCTCCTTCGAAGGTGTCAGGAAAAAATCTGCTGTGGTCGTCCACGATTTCGTCACGCGAGAGTCCAGTCAAGAGGGGTCCGCTCAAGCAATCAGTTACTACGAACGCAGGGTTGCGAGTCGCCGTATTCCCGCCGCCACCGGCCTTGTCCACTCGTCGCATATCCTCAGTCTATCATCCACCTGCATCGCCCGCTGCGGAAAGCCCAAAGCTACAGAAGACGAAGTCCTATTCCAAGTGGGAGAAACAGGACCTTGAGGCTGCTGCTATGTCAAAGATCAGAGATAGACAACAGTCCGCTCGTATTGCTAATGGGACCAAGGCATCGTCGCTATCTTCAACGCCAAGTACAGCAGTGCCTGCCACAACCATTACTCCACCTCTTTTCGCAGTTCCTACAGCTGGCAGCTTGGACAAGACGACTGAGAAGCCTTCGGCTGCGCCGCAAACTTTCAGTTTACTGCCTTCGAACACGGGCACAACTGCGACTGTCAGCAAATCGAGTACGTCGGAGCTGCCCAAGATCAGTGCGACCCCCGTTCCTTCAACGACCTCGAACGCCCAATCCAAGCCTGCTCCTACTCTCTCCTTTGCACCTACCGCGCCTGCTTCTTCCAATGCAGCCACCGCCTCTGCCCCACCGCCCCCTGCCCCACCGGCGAGCTCCTCTATTCCTAACTTCTTTGCTAAGCCGGCTACCTCGACCGTTGCGCCTGCGCCTGCATCCGTGTCCACCACATCATTCATCCCCGATTTCTTCGCCAAGCCTGCTGCAGCTGCGAGCGCCACCCCTGTCACTCCCGTTGAAACATCTACGCCTGCTGGCCCCGCAGCACAGTCTACTTTCTCCTTCGGTGTCACGTCGACACAACCGACAACGACGGCGATTGCTTCACCCGCGGCGAACCCATCCAACGCGTTGAGCGACTCTACAAAGGTTACAGAGCAGGCGAAGGGGACATCCAGCGCTTCGTTGTTGTCTCGCATAGGCATGGGTCCTCCCCCATCGCAGCCGGCAGCATCATCTCCATTCTCTTTCGCCAAGCCGGAGATGACAGCTCCCGTAGCCTCCACGACCGACGCTGCCAAGAAAGTGAACCCAGCCCCCACCCTTGCCTCTATGTCCGGTCCGTTGAAATTCAATTTTGGAGTAGCGTCGAAGCCAGCGAGCGCCTCTTCGACTCCAGCTCCTACGGCGACCCTGGCGACAACTACTCCTGTGGCACCTTCGGCCCCTTCTGCGTTCGCAGCCGTGTCAACCAGTTCCACACCTAAGTTCAGTTTTGGTGTAACAGGCAGCTCGCAGTCAGCAGCTGCACCATCCGCGGTTACAAATCCTCTCGGTGGTACTACCACCAATACTACAGCGCCATCGTCAGCAGCCAAGTCACCATTTTCCTTCGGGACTCCCAGCGCACCTGCTAACCCTAGCGCATTCGGTGGCGCGTCGCGTACGACATCAGCATTCGGTGTACCGGCGGGGACATCTAGCGCACCATCGCCTTTCGGTGCCGCTGCTACCAATACTGCAAAGCCGGCAGAACCTACGAAGCTGACCTTTGGGTTTGGAACTACCAACGGCGCTCAGTCGACCAGCAGCGCATCACCATTCGGAGCTCCCGCATCGGGCGCATCACCGTCGCCTTTCAGCGCCCCGGCCGCAAGCCCAGTAACATCGCTGTTCGGTTCTGCATCAAACAATGCAGCGAAACCTGCCGAGGCTCCGAAGTCGGCGTTCTCATTTGGCAATACCCGGGCGTCATCCTCCACCGCACCTTCGCCATTTGGCAACGCAACGCACAAGACCGATACGCAGACAATGAAGCACACGTTTGGCTTTGAGACATCCTCCGCCCCCGTGCCGAGTTTCGGGGCGACGAATGGTGCTGCTGCTAGCCAGGAATCGAAGCCCACGTTTGGCTTCGGGGCTCCCGCGAGCAGCACTGCCGCTGCGTCACCAGCTGCACCAGCTGCCGGGTCAGCTGCTGCACCGTTCTCGTTCAACTTCGGTCAGTCGTCCAGCACCCCCCACTCGAGCAGCACTCCGGCAGCATCGGGCCCTCAGGTCAACGGGCAGGGTTCTGGTTCGTTTGGCTTTGGGGCACCGTCTGGTGGGGCGTTTTCGTTTGGTTCCAACCCAGGACAAGGCCAGCAGCAAAAGTAGATAGTATGTACGCATGCGACCGATGTGGCATTTGTTTCTTTTGCCTCATGTACATATGACCGTCGGGTATATAGGTTCCCCGCACTCGCATCATGCTCCCTGCATTCCCCGCATTACTGTACAGACACAGGTCGTCCTACTATGTATTCCTCTCGTTCTGCATTTCCTCACATTGTAAAGCAGTTGGACCTGCATCCAATTTGGAATGCACCTAGCATCATACTCGAATATGTATGTGTTTCCATTATAGAGCTTAGTCGAGATGAGCGACAACGGATGGTTCGAGGCAACGGACATGTGAAAAGACGCGGCGGCGGGCGGGCGATCCGAGTCGAGACCGACCTTGCACCCCACACCGATGCGGGTGCTCGTCCCCCCTCTTTTCCACTCACGAATCCTCTCTACGACCCTCACGAACGCCACGCCCTTACTATTCTCTCGAAGCTCTTCTTTCACTGCAATTTTCTCTAGGAGGGCTTGGCTGCACCTTGGCTCCGAGTCGTTCTGTTCACGCCGAGATCCTATCGTGGTTCGCCGTTTCCCATTCCTATAGACGTCGACGTCTACTCGCCCTCCTCTGCACGTTGTCTGCTGAACCATCATGTTGTCTCCCCGTAACGAGTCTGCAACGGCCACCTCCCGCCGCCCCCTGCCACCCGCGAAGGCCCGTCGGTCGACCTCGCTCACGTTTGCTGCGCTGCATCGCGACGGCGCCCCGCCCCCACCATACGCCCCTCCTGTCGAGGAAATGCTCCTGGATTCGCCAGTAACCGTCACTACGCACCTTGTGAACGGCTCGGGGAGCACGGATGGTATCGGACTGCCGACCACCCCAGGGATCGAGGACTGGATGAACGAGAAGTCGCGCGAGGAACTCTCTGGGCTGTTGGTCAAGGCGGACGGTATCATAAAGTCTCGCGAGTCAGGTGCGGTTTCCCTTTTAAACACTCTTTCGTGCTAAGATCTTCATCATTCGATCGCATTGGTCGCAGAGCTCACCGTGACCACCGCATTGTGCAAGACGTTGTACAGTGACAACGTTACGTTGAAATCGAAGCATGAAGCTTTGCTAGCCCGTCTTCCAGGTCCGGGAACAGGAACGACGTCGACAACGTCCCCTCCTCTTCCCCAGTTGCACTTAGACGTTCCGTCTGAGTCTGCGTCATATGGCGGCTCGGTTGCATTCCCCACTTCCTCGGACCACTCCACACAACCCCTCGGCTTGGCCGCTCGTTACCGCCGTGCACGTCGAGTGTCGGTAACGCCTGCCGAACTTGCCTCCCTCTCAGACCAGAACGCCGAGCTCATCGAGAAGCTTGAAAAGCTTGAGACCGAGTCGCAGAAGGCGGATCAGGCCGGGAAACGGAAGCTGCGCAAGCTTGAACAAGAGATTCAAACCCTCCGCGACGAACTTGAGAAGACGCAGGCGCGGGGCATCGAGCTCGAGCAGCAGGCGAAGGCCGCGACGAACGCAGTTGCTGTACAGAGGCGGAAGGAGGAGCGGGAGGCGCGGCTGCAGGCCCTCAAGGAGAGGTCTGTTTCCGCGTCCGACTACTCTGCAGACGAGATCAGGGACTTTGCGCCCCCCAGCTATCTCTCCCGGTCGAGCCCTATCAGTCGTAGCGAGAGCAAGCCCTCCGCCCTCGCCGACAGTTCGCTGATGGGCTCCGACTTATCGGGCTCTCATCCATCCAACGACTCGAGCTTCGACGAGAATGACCCTCCATCCTCTGACGATGGCGAGTCGTACTTCCCGACGCTTTCAGGGTCAAGTGCTGAGCTTCCCGCGGCCGAGTACGCGATTGTCTCACAACTCCTGCTGAAGATCCGCGAGCTTGAAGAAACCAACACGCAGATCAAGGAGCAGCAGAGATTGACGGAAGAGCAGGTGCGAGCCACCCAATCTGACGTCGAAAGTATCCGGAGAGTATACGAATACCTGGACGATGAAGACATCGATCTCGAGCTGGAGGACGAAGGACTGGCCTGTACTGGTGTGCTGTCCCCTCCCGATCATACCATCCGATTCAGCAGCCTGCGCAGATCGATCGCTGGCGCCACAAGCAAGCATCTTGTCCCGTCGGAGTCGGACGTCTTCGCTGGAGGCATTTCACAGGGGATGCAAAGCACGGTGCGAAACGCCATGATGAACCGTATTGCCCACAACAAAGCCCGCAAGACTGTCGTTGGGCTCTTCGACTCGGATGCGGATACGAGCACTGAGTCTGCTTCGTGGGGCGAGTATCCTCCAACGCTGCAGGTCTCTCCTGCCTTCCGCCACCCCGACGTTGCATGGCCCTCTGGGACGGCCAATGGCGAGCCTGTACCGCTTTCTCCCACCTTGCCCACTTCCGCTTCCGTGGATGGCCCCGCGACTGGACGCAGTCTAGGCAGCGAGCTGGGGAGCGAGTATGGTGATGATTGGGCACATGGTGGAATCAACCACCATCTCCGTGCCACCAGCCTCTGCGACCTGGCAGCCCTCAACTCCTCGCCAGTGTCCCCCAGCGAATCTACCGTTGCGCTTCCACCAATCAGCTTATGTTCCGTTGAGGGACCCAGCGGAGAATATGACAGCCTCAACCCCTCCACGCCGCCCCGAGAACCCCCTCAGCTGAAGGTACAACCGCCTACACCCACTCCCGACAAAGTGCGCTCTTCCGCGATGCAACGGAAGCACCAGCTCTCGCAGACCGTCCGCGCCCGCACGAATCGCTGGGTCGAGGGCCGTTTCCCGCACGCCAACTCTTCGAAGGAGCAACCGGCCGCGCCCGGCTCCAACCAGTCGCTCGGCCGGCGCTCGTCTGCCTACTTCCGCAATGTGAACGCGGAAGTGCTCGGGGAGACGTTTGACAGCGTCGCAGGCCAGATCAGGCGCGTCACGAGCCGCGGTACGTTCTCCCCCTTGGCATTTGGGTCGCAGGCCGCGGCGGCGGATGCGGAGGAGACGGCGAAGGACGAGACGCGCGAGGAGGCGGACCGATCGGTGGCCGTCCGACAGGAGGGATCGGTGGCGGACCCATTTGGCGGCAAGCACGCGGGCATCGTCGGGTTCGTGATCGAGGCTTGGCTGTGGCTCCAGTTCATCGTCGTTGTCGCGCTCTTCTTGTGGGCGATGGCGAAGCGGGGGCCTAAGGTCGTCCTGGAGGCGGAGCGGCGCAACGCACAGCGATCTGCAAGGTGATCGGATTTAGAAGACGTGCGCTGGTGTAGTCAATCAGGTCTTATGGACAACGTTTGTTCTTGTTGATTGGGTACCCAAATGACACTCCGAACTCCTTCGCAAAGCACTGTGACATAACGTATCGTTTGCGTCGTCGACGTTTAATTCGTACATTATACTATATACACCTTTGTTTGTATTGTGCCTTCTCACCTCTGTACACTGTGCACCCTTAGCATCAACATGTATACCTTACCCTAATATGATATCTCAGCCTGTGGCCTTATGAGATTTCGGTTAGGCAGTACGGATCGAAGCCGACCTCATTTCAAGCTGGTTTGTCTGTCAATGTTCAAGTTCTCCGAGCTGTGCATGGGCGAGGCTTCAAATGAGAAATGATACTGGGATGTGACATTCATACATAACAAATTCGTACATGCTTGTAGAGGAGAGAATGATGCTAGCGAGAACGCTCTAAAAGAGTACCTTAGCCTTTGCCTCCGTGCTTCATCCACGGAAAAGGGCACCCCTGGGTCTTGCCAGGGAATCCGCAATTCCAAGGAAGGTCTCGGCGAGCCGAACCTAAAGCATTCAGGTCAGAACGAATTCTCCTGATGGAATCCAACGACGACGAGCCCGTACCGTGTCCAGAGCGTGATGATAAGAGGACGGCACTCGAGCATGCGGATTCAACGGGTCTGGAGGAACTCTATTCTCGACATCTCGAGCGATCTGGGCCATTCTTTGCAGGTTACTGGGCCTCGGACCAAATGAAACAGCATGGAAAGAGACGGGTTTCCTTTGGGCAAGTCAGTATAGTTGTTGTGGAGGAGATTTGGAGAGTACTCGCCCGAGAGCAATGGAGCGCCTGCAAAGACTTTGCATGGTCTCATCGGCGATTCCACATTCGCCATCGGAAAGGAAAATTATGACGGGTGTGCTATGACAGTCCAACTAAGCAGTGTGTATGGCTCGGTATCAAACACGGGATGCTTACCGCTCAGTACTCCAATGTCTCTCTAGACAACTTTGGGCTGTCTCAATAGCCAACGTGAAGTTCGTTCCGCCGTCCGCGCGATAGTGCAAAACAGTGTTCAACAATTGTGTTGGTGTACTGGTGAAGTCATGCGTGATTGCGTTGCTGATTGCATGGTCAAACAGGATGACTGAGTATGCGTCTCTCCTCGCGGCTCCACCGTCGACCGTTACAGCGCGATGTCTCGCTTCCCAAAACCCGTGCAGTGAAGAATACACCGCACCAAGCCTATTGTTGTGGCTTCCACGGATGAGCTGTGTCGTTGGCGTGTTGTCGAGAGGGCGACGATCAGCGTAACTCATAGAACCAGATCTGCAAAGGTTCGGTTGACGTTTCAATAACGCGGCTAGTAGCTAAATTACCTGTCAATTGCAAAGATACTGGTTGAAGAAACCTTCAGCCCGACATTGCAAGGGAAGGAACCAAACGGCACATACACATGGAACGCTTGGCGGAGTACTGCTGGATTTCTGCATTCGAAGGCATGACCATCATTAGACACGTATCCTAGGCCATTAGCCGGCACTTGGTCGAGAGGTTGGCGGCGGTGAAGGATCGGAAGTATGCAATAGGACGGCTGAGCTCCAGGATGAGTTGCGCGATCATGTTCCGGCCCTTGGAGGCGGTAAGAATGACGATGCACTTGTGCTAAGATAGAGAGTTATCTCACCGTTACACATTCTATCACTGCGGTGGGACGCTTATTTAGTGAATTGGGGCTTAAACAGCTCCGCCACTTACCATTTTGCGAAGTTGGCTTGATCTTCTTGAGAGTACGGGTCTAATCGAGCCGTGTGTAGCAATACGAAGGAAAAGTTCATTTCGAAATCATACCTTTGAAACCTGAATGACAGACAAGGTGAGCGAACTGCTCAAGGGCGGATATGAGGGGGGATGGAAACCTGTTCGCCTCCAGTACAGGCCATGCGTGATCCAATCCTTGGGTCTCCTCGGGTTGGGCTGCATAGGCGCAACAATGTGTTCGTACTCGGGACCGCCACAATTGCGATCATCCGTGCGGCACCAATCAATGTGCGCGTGGCGTCCCATGGACCGACAGTACATTGAGCAGAGCATAGGCGCGCCATCATCATTCATCCCGAATTTGCGCCCGCCAACCTCGAGCACAGTGAGCTCCCCGCCGTCGACTGCCCACTTGGTCTTCGACATAGAACCATGGCTAGTATCATGCTCTTGTTGTGGATGACCTGAAAGGAAGAACTATTCAGTGACAGGCAATGCGTGTGACCGTGCAGAATAAACACACCGAGAGGCAGAGTGCAAAAATAGCCACAGTCAGGACACCTAATGTCGTATTTAATCCAACTTGAAACAAGAAGTGCTAATCCAGGGCCACTTGGCACTGGACTGAGACGTGCTTACCTCTCCTCGCAATAGTGGAAAGGGTTTGGACCCATGTCATGAGAATGCTTCCCAGGATGTGATATTTGACCAGCTGGTATAGCAACCACACAAGGACTACGCTTCGACACTAATAAAAATGTTTAGACCGTTTATTCTTGGGTTGTCAAGATCGAAGTCAGGATGCCAACCTTGCGTATACTAAGCATGACGAGGGTGTGATCAGAGACCAAATTATGGGTCGACTGTGATGAACAAACCTTTGTATATTGGAAACTTTCGTGCCTTCCAGTGAACGTTGCCTCGACTGATTGCGGTGCTGTATCTATTTGACAGATGCCTGCTTGGCACATGGCAGAACATGGGTGTTCTTGTCTGGAAAGGCCCATTCGATATTAAAATGGGTTTCGCTCACTATTACATTGCACTTACCCGCACAAGTGGACAGCGCCGGCTTGGAGGCCATGGAGGTGATCGCGGTCGGAGCACAGACGCCTGCAGAACTGGCAATCAATGGGGCACTGTGTGTGGTCACACCGATGCTCGGAGTGTGGGACGTCGCTGAAACGATAATCTCAAGACCACAGGATAGAAGTGGAGAGAAAACCTACTGACCTAGATATCTGACATTGTCCATTACAAGAGAATGTGCGTCCATTGTAGAGGCGCACACTGGCCAAACTGCACGGCTGAAATAGCCATGAGCATATACTTAATAGAGTCGAGAAACATCACAGACCATCCCGCATTCATGAGTGGACGCAGAACACATGTGATCTCCATCTTCGTGATTAACCATCTAAGCAGTCAAGAATTTATTGACTAGCCACCATAATCATTCAAACTGATAGACATACCTTGATACAGGCTCCTGGCAACCTTTTTTTCCGGCTAGATGGCAACGTTCCCCGCATAAATGCGCAATAACATCACATCTAAAGATCATGAGCTGGACCCCAACATGTGCATAGAACGATGAGAATCACGTACAGATGACTTCCAGGATGCCCAGCGCTGTCACAACTGGGATTCAATACAGTTGACAGCACGAAAGGAATGTAGAGAACATACGGTAGTCCACAAGGTTCAGCATTGCTATGCTTAGCACCTTCAAACTGACACACCCGGACACAGCGATGATCAGTTCGACAAGAGTGAGAACCCTCGTGGTGGTAACTGCGGATGCAGCCAAGATTGCAAAGGGCGCATTGAGCCCCACATAACCGGATGCTAGCCTTCAGGTCGATGACAGCGGAATTGAATGTACGGAACAGCTGTTGCACTTCTGACTGGTCCGACCCAAACTTCGACGTGTTGATCCTGACCCAAGCTCGCACATGCTCCACCCGAGTGTCAACTGTACCATCCAGAAAGGTCTGCAATTCCCGTTTCCAGTCAGTGTCAGCTTGAGAGAAACGATCGCCGTAGGTATTGCAAGATTGACAAAGCATTTCGAGAGCAACGTCACAGCTTGCAGGTTGTCCCTGGGGACCTGTCTCGCCCAAGTAAAACCGTGCATGTGTGTTGTCGATGTCGATGACAGATGCCGTATCAAAGTCCTATTGATTGATATCGCGACAGTGGCTAGATCAGCCGCAATGACAAAAAAAAACCTTGTTGTCTACATACCACGAGTGGTTCATAGTCAGGTATGATCTCAGCGGCACCGAAAGCCATGGCTTTGGGCAGGAGAGAAAGAAGTAAATGTACGCGATGAGCTGCAAGGGTCTCTGTTGTAAAAGAAAAATCAGATCCCAAGAACCGTCACACGCTGTGTGGCAACGTACGCGACATTGCTCCCCAGTCATTGATCTACGCAATGGATCAGTTTGGAGGTTTGCAGAAGTGAAATACATTTCTTCTACCTTGAGTTTTGCCATGAGTGTCTTCATTGTTTGCAAGAAGATCGCTCCTCCGTGGTGGGTCACTGTTTGCTCGTCCAAGCTCTTCTTGATAGCCTTGAACAGAGTATAAAACTGCCTCGACCCCAGCAGAGGCCAAGGGACGATATCCACGCGATCCCGGTGGAGTCGTGAGATGAAATTCATCGCTTGCTCAGCTTGAACTATCTGCTGAAACTTGAGGTGGAACCTAGATTTGAACTGCGTCGATCTTTGCGGCGTAGAAAGCGGCACAAAATTCGCTCTTACTCTTTTTTGATGTCATTTGTATCATGCGGCGCAACATCCTAGTGTAAAATCAAAATCAGTCAGGAATAGTCCAGCTCGTTTGGCTTAAAGCTAGTGGTCTCAATTTGAGACCATCGTACCTTAATAATAATCACGAGGGTCGACTGGAAGAGCATTGGGTTTGCTTCAGGGTCGAGAACAGAAGCAGATGACTGGAACGACTGGAACAATCCAGTGATGTCTCGAGAGAAGGCGAAGTTGTTGCGGAAAAGGACCTGAGAAACATTCAGTCACCTGTGGCCCGAATAGACTAAACCAGGTGGGTGACTGACCAAATTCGAGATTGCAGTGTTGAACAGAACGAGGAGAGAGTCTTCTTGTGCTGAACGCTCTATGCTGTGTACCCCTGTCAACCAACCATTATCGTCGTTAGCATGATGAAGTGCACGGGATGGGAAATACTATACTGAACCTTCGAAGTCGAGAGCGACAATGAGGGCCTGGTCAGTTGGCGTGACAGACATCCAAACACCCTCCGTTGTCCTCATCGCAGAGCCGGCGAAAGAAGTATCCACAAGGTGATTGAGAGCGAAACTCTTGCCGACAGATTGCTCGCCTATGGTACAGTTTATTTCGTCAGAGACTCGCTCTTTGCACCTCCAACTATCACTCACCCATTGAAGAAACAACCTTAACGGGCTATCACACCGTTAGCCTAGAGACTGGAGCAGCAATGCCAGGATGCAATCCATACCTTTGTAGCCATGTATGACTGGAAAAGGGACTCGTACCAGCCAAACGAGATACTGTCAACAATCTTTGCTACCTCAGCACCAAGTAAAGAACGTTCCACTTCCGGAGACCAAACTCCATCCTTGAGCGGCAGGAAGCGGTTGTCTCTCGTAATCGCGATGTGGATGGGTATTAGGCATATGAGTTCCACAAGCCATTCGCCAGCGCAGAATGTAGACAGATCCAAGGGATGTCTCCGAAGGAACATGTTGTGGGAAAGGGCATGGACGTGAATGTTCTTGAGCTCGTCGCCAACGGGCTTGTGGGTGAGACGCTTGAATTCGCTGATGAGTGTAGAGAAATGCGGCTCGACAGGCGTTGGATCCACGTTGAGAACAAAAATCCGCGACTTAGGCTCGCGAAGGGCCGACACCACCGTCTCGCGACGGACTGCAGGTACGACCGGAAACCGCGTCCAGAGGTCCATGTGACAGTCGATGAGGGAATTATGTGAAGTTGCTTGCTCTTTGCGTCCAGTCATTAGCCCGCCCTTCTCCTTGAAGGTAAATGCAGTCATCCTTCGAGTGATCTTGAATGCAACCGAGCGGAGCACGGAGTCCGTGAGGTCCATGCCGATTAGGTGGACATTCTCGCGAGAGAGTAGCGACGTCACAACACAGTCTCCCAGAATTGCCTTTGGTACTTCGACCTTGATGCCTTCTGATGAGCCGAAACTTGTCCAGTGGTAGGCCCGCAAAGCAACGACGTTGGAGTC
The DNA here is from genome assembly GCA_022814645.1 of Ganoderma meredithae. Taxonomy (NCBI): domain Eukaryota; kingdom Fungi; phylum Basidiomycota; class Agaricomycetes; order Polyporales; family Polyporaceae; genus Ganoderma; species Ganoderma meredithae. The sequence continues at coordinate 73,600 of JAKLMY010000011.1, forward strand.
TTCGACTGGTTCGTCAATAGCGAAAAAACAGGATCCATCCGGGGTGGAGTGAATAGACGAAGGTCTCTTATGTAACTGAAGGGTAGCGGGGCTAGCACACGTAACATGCATTAGCAAACCAGGAAGGTACAAGAGCAGATCCATGCATACCGGAATTGTTGCGTCACAAGCGAGAAAATACGTGCTCGACAAAAGTTATCGACGAAGAGTAGTTCCTCGACACCGTTGACAAATTCCATGTGCGTGATTGTCACACCGTCGGAGTCGTACCAAGAGTTGAGATTGACAGGTGTTCCCATGCCTTGTAGAGATGCATATGTCTCGTCAAAAATGAAGGTGTGCAATTGAAGACGAGAATGCTGCACAATGTCAGCCCTCAGCAACACATCACATTGGCTATGCAAGACTTACACTGATATTCGACATCCCGCCGCAAACTGCCAGTATGCGTTTCGTCTCGTCATATGCGAGCAAGAAGTCCTCCCCAATCTTGTCACGCTTGAGCTCCTTGAGGGGACGTTTCCCTTGAAGTGCTGACTGTGAGTTCGTGACAGAGGACAGATACACCCTCGCCTCGCCGGTGTGGTCCCGCGTGACTAAGAGTAAGCGCGACTGGGAAAGGCGATGAGCGTAGCTGTACGCCTCCGTTAGCAAAGACCCGCTGTGTACATCGCTTTGGTCACTTACGCGATGCAAGTGTCAGCAGGTAAAGTGAAGGACGTCGATGAATGTGATCGCAATTGGGGATTAGGGATGTGGCTCGTGTCTTCTCGCATACGGTGCACATCGTCCTGCCGGAGCTCAAGTGGATGTAGCGTGTAGCAAACCTCGGGCTCCGTAAACGTCTCGTTCACTGTCTTGATTCTATAGGACTTCGTCCGGGAGTACGAGTCTAAATTGGACGTTGAGCAAAATTACACAAAAAATACACTCAAGGGACAAACGGTACTGTCTGTCTTCTTCCAGAAGCTCAATTGTCGTGGTCATTCTGTTTTACTCGACGAGTCAAAATACAGACTTTATGTAGCATTGATACTTTGCGTGCTCACCTGGCCTTATCGTTTTCCCAGTTGGACCTCAAAACAGAGAGAATTCCCACTCGCAAGTCCTCCAGACGGTTCTTCTCGTCGATCTGACACACTCGTGTGATTTGCTCCTTGCAGGTGTCGCGCTGAATCTTCCGTATCTTTCGGGATAGTTCCTGCGCTTCCCTCTTGACAATGTTTAAGAAGTGAGTCATGGCAAGCTCGGTGACCTCCGCCCCCGACTCGAGGAGAAGAGGAGAACGACCAACGATATCCGGGAGACGCAGTAAGAAGTCGTGATCGTCAACATCGACTACGTCCTCTGGTACATCTAGGACACGAGGCGAAGAGGATTCCGTGCCGATAGCGAAAGCGACAGCCCTCTTGGATACATCGATCAACCGGCGTACGCCTGATTTCGACGGCTTGTCAAATCCATCCCGGAGCGTTGTCGTGACGAGCTCCCTGCGTTCCTGGTCGGTCGGGTATGTCTCCGTGCCGAGTAGATAGTCCAGGCCGAGAATCCGTTCCTTCAACGTCTTATACCTGTCTGCTGCCACAACATTAAACTTTTTGGCGTTGGGCGCCTCATGGAGCAGCCGGGCAACTCCTTGGAACATATCGCACAGGTTCTGCAAGTGGTCTGGACGCGGTTTAGCCGGATGTGTGGAAACGGAGAAAGTCCTTATTTCTAACCATCATCAGGGGGCAGAGGCACATCCTTCGGGTCTTTGGGAACATCAGCTGAGTGTAGGCCACCCTCCGCGAGCAAACTTCGCGAGCTTGTCAGGCAACTAACGAAAGTAACGAGGGGTAGTACGCACGGAAACTTAGTCATGATATGTGACATCAGTACCTCTGTGATGCTGGCAAGAAGCTGACCGCCGTCCTTGTCGACGCGATCGAGCATCTCATCGAGGTCCTTCTTCAACTTATCCGCTGCACCTTTTTTGACATTGGAGACCGAAACCTGATATTGAGTGATGGCATCCTGTACAGAGGGTTTGAAGGGGCATTTTATGCTGAACAGGATCTCCAAAGCTTCGGTGGGAAGAAATTCGCTCAAGCGAATAGAGTTCCTTTGCCTTCCACGTGGTCAGTTTGCACGCTATCAGGAAGATGCCAGTATCACGACATACAAGATGTCTTTCAAACGAAACTCGTTGACGGTGTCCGTCTCATGTTTCACCCTACGCTGTTCCGCGACATGCTGGGCCGTGATGATGCCTTGCTCCATCTCACCCCTAACGAGACGTGGGCGGAACACGTCGGGAGCTGCTGAAACGCCGTGCGGTGTATTGCTGGCAGAAAGCAGGTGGTTGCGGATCTGAGAAAAATTAACCCGCTTGCCTCCGTCGACCCCCAAGTCGCTCACCTCAAATCCTGGATGGACATTTACTCCCTCTTCTTGTTCATTCGTCTTCGACACCTCGAACGCGAACAGTCTGCCTGCGTCTCCATCTTGATCCTCGTCGCTTTCTTGGTCACTGTCTGCGTCGTTTCGGCGCCAAACAATTGCTTTGGCGTGTTCGTCTGACATCAGACAGACAACCTGGTCGCAGATCTTGGTGAGGTACCTGATGAAGCCTAGTCGAGTCATGATCTTTTGATGCGTAATACAGGATCCCTCACCGCATAAAGGTAACCCTGTTCTTGCTCACAGATGATACACAGTTGTCATCCCAGGTGGTGTCCTCTGGCCAGTAGACGACGTGCATGATATCCTCGCCTCCACGCATGTGCACGTACATGCCTGAACGCAACGTCGGCTGCGTGGGGTCAATTGACGTCTCCATGGGCTGAAGCATTGCCAACGCCCTGTGACGGATGAGCGGGCATAAGAGTCATCCGAAGGGTGATGAACTCACGTTTCTTCATCTACGATAGCATTGTGACGGAGGAAATCGACGATTGCGGACTTGCTGCCGTACAATCCGATCGCCCTCACTTGGACGTGATCGAGGGCCGAAAAGTCGACCTTCGTGATCGAAGTGTAGGCATTGGGCCGTAAGACGGTGATAAAGCGGCCAAGGGATTCTTGCTCAATGATGATTTTGTCAACTATTGACACGACAGGTTACACACACAGTTGCAACGTGAACGTAACGGGAAGTCTCACCCAAACCACCGCTGCCGCGGTCATATATCAAATCGAGTACTCGATAAAAATCGGGAATGGAAGCTGCGATGTCAAGATCTGTTGTCCGAGACGGGAATGTTTGGACGTGTGTTCCGTCCTTGGGGTTTTCGTCTCGGTTCTTAGGCTCGGCCGATTGATTATCCTGAGTGGTTTCATCCGGCGGATGGGTCATTGTAACATCCTAAGGCGACATTAGCGGTGAAAAAAGTAATAAGTAGTTTGACCATACCTTTGTGGGGGCCTTACTCTCCTGATGCCGTGTGGGGAGAGTATCGCTGGGAGCCTGAGCGTCCTGCATCACCGCGGCCAATTGGGTATGCTTCGTGCCTGCAGATCATCAACAACTTTGAAGAACCGAGTAGTATTTGCGTCCTCATTACCTGCGATATCGCGTTGGAACGTGTTGGGGGGTTGAAAGTGGGGAGGGGTGGTCATTGGAGCCAAAGTGAGGTATGTTGGGAGGGGGGTGTCGGTATGAGACCTGAGGCCTGGGGACTATCCATCCAGGGGGATATAGCCCGATGACAATCTACCGCAGCACAGAAAGGTCGTGGCAATCATGTTGCGGGAATGCGTTGCAACTTGCAAGTCGGAATACAGTAAGAATACGGCAGCGATCGCAGAAGAGAACGACCGGGCTAAAGGCCGCGCGGGCGGTTGCAAACCAGGGCAAGATGCATCATGCATGGCATTGGCCACGCGGTCACGCCACCGTCACGGCCGTGTCTCAGGGCGTCTCTCGCTTGTTTTGTTCGTTGCGCCGCGTGCCTCCTCGACATTCCCTGGGGCTCTCCCCTTTTCCGTCTCTGTCTGACTCGTGCAGATGCGACGATAAGTACACTAGTAGCCTTCGCAAGGCACATCTCGTGCAGAACGCCCCAAGAAGCTTCGCTTATGCGTCTACTGCCTCCGACGTGTACATAAACGAGCATTTGTCGTTTCCCTCTACCGCAGCATCTTGCGTGTGTTCTCCCTTCCACATCGTACGTCCACCCTCCTATTACAAATGCCTCACGACACTCGCGACAATTCCCTCGACGTACAAAGAGTGTTGTTGGGTGAGGCCACCGAATATGTCGTCACACACCCCGGCCGGAGCCAATATAGCCAAGCGGGTGGCGGCGTGTCTGCTTGCGGTCTCGCAGCCTTGAATTGCGCGAGGATCGTGTTGGGACTTCAATCGGCTGGACTTGATCCCGCACACCTTGTGCAGGAGCTAATGAAACGCAAATTCCTTGAGGTGGGCCCATGTAATCCTTTTATATGCTAGAGTTCTAATACCTTACTCTATGGCCGGTCCATTGACATCAACATCAGGGCATTCTTCAGCCTTGTCTCTTATGGTCGAATCCGTCCCATTTGGCCGTCGACGAAATTTACAAGGTTCCCATATTTCACAGATGTCTGCAGATGGTGAGCTCCGACTATGGCCAAGCTGGCTTGCCATACTTCGAGAAACTAGTCTCGTACGCTGAGTCCGCTCCGTCCTAATATGCCCTGTCTCACTGAATACTACTTTCCCAGGAACATAGCAGGGTACACCAAATCGCATTCGACCTCAGCTTGCGTCATCATCACTCGTCCGCCAGAGATCATAGCGTGCTTCTGTCTTGCCGACGTGCCTACCGAGCTCTTCGTCATCTTCGACTCACACCCTCGTCCCGAGAAGCACCCACAAGGCGCGGCGTTCATCTTCAGGAATTCCATCCGTTCCACGGCCGAATACCTCTCCGAACTCCTTCGTTACGATGAGCGCCTTCTATCTGACAGCACAGTCCAGTGGCAAGCGCAACTCCTCGCCCATTGTTCGGGAGATACCTTCGTCGCGCGCCCAAACGGACCGACATCCTCCCAGTGGGCGGAGATTGCGCTCGACGCCAGTATGGAGGTCCTCAAGTTGCGGGCACGTGTACGAGTACTCGAGACCGACAATGAGAGTTTGAAGTCCGACAAACAACAACTCAACGATGAGCTCTCCAAGTTGGACGACAAGGTGCTCGAGCTGGACGATGAGCTCATGCGGCTGAAGGCTCAGCACGAACGGATACGGAGCTCGAAACACCACAACGCAGGTAGCTCCACGCATAGCCTCACATCTACGCGATCACAGGTGCCCCAAACCCCGCTATGTACTCCCTCCCCATGGACAGAGGTGTCGGTGCGCAACGCGTCGTCTCATCGACGTATAGCTCAGAACCAGCCAGCTTCCCACAATTCCAATTACCACGCATCCGATGCATTCGCGATGGAACTGCAACGGGCTTTCGATGCAGAGGACCGGGAGCTCAAGCAACAGATGAAGCGCCTCAAGGAAACTCAGCCCTCTTTCTTCGATTGCGGTGTTTGTTTTGAGCGTCATCAAGACGATCACCGTGCCAGCGTGACGCCCTGCAAGCATTCGTACTGCCGGCCTTGCCTCAGAAGTTACGCCGTGTCAAAGATCGAGGAGCATCGTTTCCCCATCTTGTGTCCTATCTGCTTGACGGACAAGAATCACTCCGAGCCTGGCGGTTAAGTCTGATTGCTCTTCGCGTGGGCATTTACTAACGCACTTTTCGTTTCTAGAGCTGGATGACGCTACAATCCAGCAGCTTGGTCTGAGCGAAAAGCAATACGAGGTTTTCAATGAGATGCAAATGGCTCGTTTCTCCACGATCATCCATTGTCGCAAGTACGTCTCTCCCTTGACGCCCGCGAGTGTGCCCGTGTAGAGTGCTCATTTGGACCGTCACAGATGCCTAAACACCATCTTCGTGGACAAAGGAGAGTATCAAGAGGCGCAAGAAATCGTCTGCCCCCTCCCTCGTTGCGGTTACGCATGGTGCAAATTGTGTTCGCAGGCCATCGAGATCGGGGGCCCGAAGCACTCGTGCGACGGCACCTCTGAACTAAAGCACCTCATGCGCCAACGCGGGTGGAAACATTGTCCAGGTGAGTGCTTTCGTTTTTTGGATGTTGACGATTCTCGCACCCGGCCCTGAACTTAATGCTATAGGATGCCAGACGCCCGCAGAGAAGATAGATGGCTGCAACCACATGACGGTGTGTCGAGCTCAACACGTTTTCACTCGTCCCAGAACTGATATGCCTTACAGTGCATGTCACCTGGATGCAACACGTTAATTATCTATTTGCTGTCATACAATGGGCGATTACTCACATTCTTTTACCCTCTGGCAGACACTTCTGTTATCGCTGCGGCGAGCTCATCGTACAATCCGCCCTCAAGGGGGACATTCGAAGCGCGGTGTCACGGCATTACAGAAAGTGCATGTTGATAGATCACTAAGAACCCCTTGTCCCCCTCATTTCGACCTGCTGCTCAGTGTGCCATGCTGTACTTTATTTACGCCTCTACAGCTTCAATATCATAACAATTGCTTAGGCTCGATGGTATACAATCACTGGCGAGGGAATGCTACATAATCGTTGCGGGTTGCGTCAGACAGCGAGAGGGCGTTACAGCAGTATCGTTACAGAGCGGGCCGCGAGCGCAACGTGCGGTCTTTCATCGGATTCTACATGTTTTCAGGTCTTCATCGGTTCGGCACATTGTGGGGGAGCTCTCCACGGGCGACCTTAGACGCTGAGGCCCGCGACTGCCTCAGCAGCCTCGTCGATGCCCGACTCAACGAGCTTCGTAACCTGTGTGACGGATGTGAGCTACGGTACATCGACAAGTGGCTAGTCATTCATGCTCACCTTGCCAATGGCGATCGTTTTGCCCTCGTCTCGAAGCGTGAAACGACCCAACTGGGGGTAGTCCGCGAAGCGTTCTACACAGACGGGCTGTGCGGTCTCGACGAGCGCGACGATCTTCTGGCCCTTCTTTGCGAACTGTGGCGGCTTCTTGGACTTGCGGCCTGTCGCCTTGTCGAAGTAGTGGAGTAATGACTAGGGAGTTCGGATGATAAGAAACCGCACCACCCTAGCACCCGTGAAGAATACTGTACGTACCACAAGGTTGACCTCCTCCGCAAGGGTGTGACAGTGCATCACTGCCGAGTAGCCAGCACAAATGATGTTCTTGTGGTCCAAGATAGCGAGCTGGGCCTCGAACTGCCGTACGGCGTGAACGGGGCTCGCCGGGCTGGTGAGCACAAAGCCGGGGCTGATGTCTTCATCGTCAACACCGCGTAGGCGGATCCGGACGTTGTCGCCACAGAGCGCGTTGTTAATCTCATCTTCCATCTCGTTGTAAATAGCGGCAACCTCGACGATGTTCTTGTTTGGCATCAGCTGCAGCGTATCGCCCTTGCGCATGTGGCCGGACTCGATCTTGCCGACGATGATCGTACCCATGTCCTTGTATTTCTCGGAGACGGGCATCATCAGCGGCGCTCCTATCTTGCGGTCCACCATTGGCATTTTGTCGAGGTGCTCGAGCAGAGAGGGGCCACTGCGCAGATGACAGGTCAACGAAGATTTTTAGGAAATTAGGGGCGAATGGTGCACATACTCCCACCAAGGCGCGACGTCCTTCGAGACTCGGTCCTTCAGGTTGACGCCAGTGTATGCAGAGACAGGGATGAAGGCGACATCCGTCTTAACATTGAAACCGGCGGCCTTAATGAAGGGCGTAAGCTTATCCTTGATCTCGTCGTACCTCGCCTTCCGCCATTCCACTGTCGGCTCGTCCATCTTGTTAATCACGCACACTACCTTCGAAACGCCGGCGGTCTTGACCAACATGATGTGCTCCCGTGTCTGTCCGCCCTTTTCGAACCCAGTCTCGAATTCGCCCTTGCGAGCGGAGATAACCAGGATCGCGACGTCTGCCTGTGCGGCACCAGATATCATGGATGGAACAAACGTCTTATGACCGGGTGCGTCAAGGATCGTGTACCGCCGCGAGCTGGTTTCGAAGTACGCGCGCCCAACCTCGACGGTCTTCCCCTTCGCGCGCTCCTGCGGGGTTGAGTCGAGTGCCCAAGACAGGTACCAGGAATCTCGGCCGGCCTCTTTGGCCTCGCGCTCGTACTTCTCCATCGTACGCTTGTCGACCATGCCGGACAAGAACAGGAGGTTTCCCCCCATCGTGCTCTTGCCCGCATCGACATGACCGATGAAGACGATGTTTAGGTGCTCCTTGACTAATCGGAGGGAGATCGTGCTCAACAGACAAGCGATGGATACACCGGTACCAGCACTCACCGTTTCCATACAAGTCCTTCAACACATCTTCGTCTACGGCATTGCGCACCTCGTGTGCGATCGCACTGGAATCTGTCTTAGCGCGCTCGAGGGTGAACGACTTGGAACCAGCGGCGTTGGAAGCGGAGGCAGCAGGAGCAGGAGTGGCCTTGGCAGGTTCAGGAGCGGGAGCATCAGCCTTGGCCGGGACGCTAGCAGGAGGGGGTGCACTGGGAGCAGGGGTTGCTGCCTTTGACCCGCCAATGTCCAGGGAAATGGTAGCAGGTAGTGATGGTGCAGCAGCAGGGGGAGGTGCAGGTTTAGGCCCACCGATGTTGAGCGAAATCGTTGGGGGAGGTGCAGGTGCTTCTGTCTGAGGAGGTCGCTCTATGGACGGAGGAGGAGGTTGTGCAGGTTGTTGAGGCTGTTGAGGAACACGAAACTGGCCAGGCACGAAGCTGAAGGCGTTTGCGTTGAGCTTGCTCATGGCTACGGTGCGTATGGAACAGTGGAGTGCGTCGGATGAACGAGAAGAGACGCGAAACTGAGAGGAATGAGTTGTACAAGGTAGAGGAGGGTGTCCGGTGTGGACGATGGAGACAAGGACTGCTCGAGACTTTTCCTAGTCAAGTTTTCAGTCGCCTGTCGCTTCCGGCCCGATCAGAGTCACTCCCCCGCCCGGTGCTGCACTGGCTCGCCACCGCTCACCGTCTCAAGTACTTAACAAGTTGCACACCACTGCCTGTTTGTTCCGTAGGCCCGGTGAAGCACACATGTCATCAATGCCTCGAGGCCTGCTTAAGACTTACGGCGGAAAGCTGCCTTGAAGGCTCATCGACTGAAAGCAAAGGAGAACTGCATTCCTTTCAGTGTTCGACACGTCAAGTGGCTGTAATAAAAACAATAATACGGAGACCACAACAGACGATGTGTATATGTATAGCCAATCGCTCTGCCTACCAACTCTAGCAAAGGAGATGAGACCGGAGAGGCGGTCCCGCTGCCACGCTGGTGAGCCCGAGCGGGAGCAGGAAAGGCGCCGGATGTGATCATAGAGGGCCAGTGCCTGCCGACTCCGAGTTTCCCGAAGACCACACTCTGCATCTCCCGCTCCTCCCATCTTGTCTCGCTGTCTCCGTTTCTCCATGGCCACCGAGCCATCCCACTATCTCGCAGTTCTGAAGGCCTCATATGACTATGAGCCACAAGCAGATGCGGCGGACGAGATAGCCATCAAGGGGGACCAGCTCCTCTTTCTCCTCGAACGCACCGACAATGAGTACGATTCATCCGCTCATTCCCTCCTGCCAAACCTTACGCCCTGAGTAGGTGGTGGAAGGTTCAAATCAAGTCCGATTCTCAAGAAGAGGAGGGCCCTTTGGGGCTGGTCCCCGCAGCCTACGTCGAACCGGTCAGTCACCCGGCATCGCCCCAGACTTCATCCCGCTCATCTTGTTGCTGCGCAGGCCGACTCCATACAAGTCGTGAGGGCCTTATACGACTATGATGCCACGCAACCCACGGAGCTTACAGTAAAGGAAGACGAGATTCTTCATGTCTATGGGAAGGACGACGAATGGTTGCTGGTGTCGAGCCCTGAGGAGGAGGGCAGAGTCGGGTATGTCCCAGGTAACTATGTTGAAGAGGTACGTATATTTTTCTCATGCACCCCTCATTGGATTCCGACGAGATTGGCGTACAGACGAGCGAGGAAGGGGAGGAGGCCACTACTGCCCCCGCAGCAACATCATTATCGTCAATCGTCGTGCCAGACTCGGTAAGTACATATATCACGACATCATTGCCAATGTATCCTTGCTTAAGTTGAACTAGCCACCCAAACCTACACGCCCAGTCAGCACATATGTCGACCCTGCCGACCGAGTCGCCGCCGCATCCAACAAAGCGCAGGCAGACTCCATTCAGACATGGTCCGTATCCGAAGTTGACGCTAAGGGCAAGAAGAAGAAGGGCACCCTCGGCGTCGGCAACGGTGCTATGTTCTTCGCAAGCGAGTCGGACAAGACACCAGTTCGCAAGTGGCAGACGGGCGACATTCAGAACGTTAAGCTTGAGAAGTCCAAGCACGTCCACATCGACGTTAGCGGGGCTGATGCCACGAGTCTCCACTTCCATGCCGGTTCGAAGGATACCGCAGAGGCCATCATGACCAAGCTCGACTCCTCTCGCGCCATTGCTGCAGAAGCTGCTGGTCCGTCCACGAACGGCATTGCTCCGAGCCCCCCGTCTGCACTTACAGAGCCTATCGAGCGCCCGCGTAGCAGTGCTCAGAAGTCTGTGCATTTTGCGCAAGACGAACCGGACGTCATTCCACCTGCAGAGACATATGAGGAAGAGGAAGAGGAAGAGGAAGAGGAAGAAGAGGTCCAACCCGTTCACGCTGCCGCTGAGTCTGAGGACGGACCCATGGCCGTCGTGCTCTACGACTTCACCGCTGATGGTGACGATGAGCTGACCGTCGCTGAGGGCGAAACCCTGATTGTGCTGGAAAGGGACAGCGAAGAGTGGTGGAAATGCAGGAATGCGCATGGCGCGGAGGGAGTTGTCCCTGCGAGCTATGTCGAGGTAGGTCTCAATTCCAGACATCTACTTGTCGTAAGCTCAGGGCGATTTGTAGCTGGTTGGTGGCGCTGCTGCCCTACCTCCCGGACCCTCCGCCTCTTCCCGAGCTGCTGAAGAGGCCGCTGCTGCCGCCGCCGCCGCCGCCGCGGCAGAGAGTGTCGCACAGGAAGCAGCTGAGCGCGAAGAGGAGGAGGAACGTCGTGCATCTTTGGAACGCGAGCGTGCAGAGAAGGAGCGCAAGAAGCAAGAGGCCGAGCAACGAGCGAAAGCCGCCGCTGCTGCGGCTGAGGCGGACAGGAAGCGCCGTGAGCGGGAGCGGGAGAAACAGAAGGAGAAAGAGCGAGCAGTAGCGGAGGAGGAGGCGAAGCGGCTCAAACAAGAGGCCGCAGCTGCGGAACGAAAGAAGAGCATGGACAAACCCCGGCAGTCGGGCGAGAAAGGACGTAAGTCGCCCGTCATTTGTTGTGTGTCGACGGTCGTGTGTTGAGTGTTGGTAGGAGGACCCCCCCCTGAGACGTTGCGCGAGTGGCGTGACCGAACGGGTCAGTTCCGAGTCGATGCTGCCTTCCTCGGCTTCGCGAACGGCAAGCTCAGGCTGCACAAGGTCAATGGTGTTGTCATCGAGGTGCCCGCGGAGAAGATGTCGGAAGACGACCTGCGCTACGTTCAAAAGCTCACCAGACAGAAGAACGGGTCATCTTCACATCGTAGGTCCGATGACGATGACGAGCCGTTGGAGTTGCGCAGGCGTTCGCTCGTGCCTGAAGCAGCTACCCGATCAAGTTCGTCTCCCCGAGCTCCTCAACAACCGAAGAAGGGGCCTACAATTGACTGGTTCGAGTTCTTCCTCAACGCTGGATGCGATGTGGATGACTGCACAAGATATGCCGATGCATTCGAGAGAGACAAGATGGACGAAGCCGTTCTTCCCGACATCACGGAAGCGACTATGCGCCTTCTGGGTCTTCGTGAAGGTGACATCATTCGTGTCAAGAAGGCGATAGAGCAGCGGAAACCGAAGACCGACATGAGAGAGGAGCAGCTGAAGAAGGACGAGGAACTTGCCAGGCAGCTTCAAGCCGAAGAAAACTCGAATCTTAAGCCTAGAAGCCCGGCTCCGAACCTCTTCGCCAGTTCCAACGGAGAGCTCAAGAATATGCGTCGTGGTCGTCCTCAGGCAACCAAGAGCGTGCCAACGAGTGTGGATTTGCAATCCATTTCGACTGCCTCAGATCAGATTCAGCGTTCGTCGTCACCGTTGGTCGCAAGCCCGGACAGTGTCCAACCACCGAGTTCAAGTCCCGCAGCAACCCCCGCCAAGTCTAGTACTGCTGCGCCAGTCATCAGTGGATTTGATGACGATGCTTGGACTAACCGACCAAGCTCGACGAAACCAGTCGCTCCTACTCCACCACCAGCTCCGGTTCGTGCTCCTTCTGCCCCTCCAGCTCCCCCTCCCCCTCCGGCTCCTCCTGTTGCCCAACTCGCCGCTGCCCCACCCATGCCAGCGGTTCAGGTCAGTCCCCCTCCAGTGCGCGCAGCTTCCGTTGCATCTGGGGCGCCTGTGCAACAGCAGGAGGTGCCAGCCAAATCGGCGGACGACGACATCTTCAACCAGCTCGCGCGGATCGCCACGATCCGTGTCAGCAGCCCAGCTGCGCCCGCACCCCAGCCTGCTGTCTCTCTCGCACCTCAACGTACACAGTCAGCATCGCTCTCCCCTCCTGCTGGCTTCCAGCAGGGTATGGGAATGGGAAATTCGCCAGTTTCGATGGGTCATGCTCTCCAAGCTCAGCAGACAGGTATGCTGTCGTCGCCGTCTCCAGTGAACATCAACGGCCCGCGCGGGCCGTTTGCACCGGTCCCTGCCAACCAAGCGTTGCTCCAGCCCCTCGTTCCAACCACGACAGGGTTCAACGGATTTGTGTCGACTCGCCCCGGAACCTCGCCGTCAGCGTTCCAGCCTGGTCCCTCACCACAGCCGTCCATGGTTCCCCAGCAGACCGGTTTCCAGCCATCGATGTTGCCGCAGCAGACAGGCTTCCAGCCACAACTTTCGATGATGTCGCAGCCAACCGGATTGCCAAATGGCGGCTTTGGGGGCATGGGGAGTGGAATACAGCCATTCCAGCCTTCCCCTACTTTCAATGCGATGCAGCCTCGTGAGTCTCACGGTCTCGTTGATATGCCGCCGCGAACCCTGATCGTTTCTTTTAGAATCTACAGGATTCAATCCGATACAAACGAGTAGGCACCATCTCTTACAGGTATGATACGAGCACGAACTGATTACCACTCAGACCCCACTGGCTTCAACCTGGGCATGAACACTGGATTCGGCTCGCCGTTCGCGAACCCCGCGCCTCCACCGCCAGTGCCACCGGTGCCATCGCAGCCCCCTGTGAACACCAACCCTGCAAACATATTTGCACAGATGAAGAGTGGCACGTTTGCTCAAGACGACTCTGCACCACAAGGCGCGGACAAGTACGATGCCCTTCGTCCTAATCGTGAGTTTTCATCCCCCTGTTCCCTGTGATATGCACTTAATCCAGTATCATCCAGCCATGCCACTCACTGCGCAGGCGACGGGCTGGGGAGGGTTTGGGAACGTGAACGGGTTCCAGAGCGGCTACGGATACCAGCACTAGTTATCTACTCTCGACGTTAGTATCTATGGCGGACACTACATTACGCGCTGGTTTAACATTTATGTTTCTCTTGGTCGTTCTCCCACCTCTAAGTTCACTGGAAATATTGCAATAATATACCCGAAGGAGATGGCATGAGTAATAAGATACGAGGTGACTGTACAAGGTTATGAACGCTCTACGATGCCTTGGATATAACCCACGCGCAAGAAGTAATCTCGAAGGCACTCGCGAATATCTGACGCCATTTCTCTTGAGAGAAGCTCGGTCGCCAGCGGGTAAATGGCAGGAAGGTATCTTGTGAACTGTCGAAATAAATGAGATCAGTAACTTCCGCGTCCTTAAAGGAGGACACATACCGCTTTGTCATCGAACTTAATGAATCCTTGGAGGATTTCGGCGACGACTGGCGTCCAGGCTGCGATATTTTTGGCTTGCGAATCGAGACGCAGCTTGTTGAAGTCTTGCAGGACGCCCAAACCCAGCCTGCGCGGATTCGGAATCAATAGTGGGGGGGAAAAAGATAAACGTCCCGACGTACGGCATGAGACGTTCAGCCACTTGTGGTCGTGCTGTTTGGTGCTCAGGGCGGGGGTCGTAGTACATTCGTAGTAGCACATGCACTAATGTGGAGGCGCTGCTCGACTCCTGTTTCAACAAGTTGGGTAGATGCTTCATGAAGCCTGCATGAAGACTATGAGAGAATATTCACGATGACCATAAGACGAAGGTACTAACCGACTTTCCAGAGCCCGGTCCGAAGTTCTTTGTCATCATTGAACATTCGCGCAAACTGGTAGCTATGGTCCAGAACACCCATCAGGCGGAGCAAGTGCTCAGGCGGGATGGTGTTGTAGACCTCATCGTTGCGGAGTAGGTCGTTTGTGGTTTCGATAAGGAGCAGTTGCAGGACACACTTGACGATGATCTGCCGGAAGATACGACGTCGTTCATTTAACGATATTCTCACGCCTGCCTTCGGGTTCTCGCCGTTTGGAGACAGCGGCGCCGGAACCATAGCTTGCTCGTTCGAGTCTGTGCGATTGACGTGAGATGGGTTGGATGGGAACAAAATACAGTTAAGGTACCTGGTGACTCTTGCAAGTCAGATGAGCTGCCGTCAATCTCGATACGAAGGTTCTCGTCGAAGAGTTGATGAGGAGTCGTCGTCCTGAACAGCTTGACAAATGTAAGCGCTATCCGTTCCCAACGAGCTGCACTGAGCTTCTTGACATTGCTCTCAAGCAGCTGCTGTAAACATGATGTTCCTATTCGTGCCAGCGTATCGTTCTCTGCACGATGGGATAAGCCTTGGCCCCAGAACGTTGCTCAGTTGACATACCTTGGCAAATACAGACGCAAAGCAGGTCGAGCAAGCCGTCAAGGAATCGTTCCAGCGTCTCGAAGTAGAACGTGTAGAGGTCGATCAGGTTGCGTAATGCCTGGATCATCGTCGTCGAGAGCCATACACTCATGTCCTCCTGAGTATTGAAGCGCGACAGATCTTGACTCGACTTGAGCACCGCGAAGATCGGGAACAGTAGTTCTTGGCAAACTGTGTCCCAGAACTCGACTGGATAGGTCGATCCATACGTCTTCAGTGTGTTGAACAGGGAGTCGAGCGCTCTATGCTGGAAGTAAGTAGCCGTTAGGAACCGAGAAGGATCAAGGAGTACATACAATCGCCGCACTTCCAAATCTTCGCCGTTCATGATAACATCGTAGAAGCCAAAGAGCACTGGGAACCAGTACTTGATCATCGGGTCATCCGTCGATAAGTAGCTCGGGTCCTTGAAGTTACAGTCGGGCGACTCCAGCATGGTTGGAATGAGCCCACGAAGCATGGCGATCGCCAGAAGGCTGATCTTCTGATACTTGCTGACTTTGCAGAAGTCAGTGATGCATACCGTCAGATCCGCAAACGAGCCATGTCGGACGACGGAGGGGAAGTGTTCCTTGTTCAACCGTGTTACGATCTCAAACGCCGAGTTCGCAATACGCTCTGTCGCTGCCTTGGACGCAGCGGAGAACACGGCAAACATCGTCCGCCAACCGGACCGTAGATTGTGTACTCGGGCTTGAATCATTTGTTGCAAGCATTGCAGCACCTGATTTTATGTAAATAACATTTTGATGACACAGGAGTAGAAGGCATACCATGTCGCGAATGTCTGGATTTGAGTTGTGGATCATGGCGTACTCAAATGGCCGTAAGAAGTCCTTCTGGAACTTGAAGTGAGGCAACTCCTCCTTTTCCAGGAAGCGCATCGCCAATTGGCGCAGTGCATCAAGTGCGAAGAAGCCGACATGGGGGTTCTTGTGACAACAAACTTGGTTGAAGTGTTCGCCAAGGATCTCCCACATGCCAGACCACTCCAAGCGGATACGGTTCATGTTGTAGTACGAGATCTCGACCAGCTTCTGTAAGCTGAACAATCGGGGGTGTTGCGAGATGCCGGATGACTGAATTTCCTCCCACGAGACATCGCACAGGGCGCGAACGAAATCGACGATCGCCGTCTACAAGACCACGTTAAACACCAACGACGATACGTATTCAGTTGACAAACTCACTCCGGAAAGATAATGGCTAAGCGAAAAGACCATATCCGCGGCGACCGTGATATGCGTCGATCGACTCTCGTTAGCCAGCTCCTCTGTAGGTGGTTTGCGCACACGACTACCGGACGGTATACGGGTCAGAAAGCCAGGAAGAGATGTCAAGCAAAGAAACAGTGTCTCACCCCTTCTTTCCCGCATCGGGAACCTCAACTCCACTACTAATGAGCTGCATATGCTCCAGCTGGCTGACACAAGTGAGCACTTCCCGCCAGGACCCCTTCAGCTGGTTGCCTTCAGTGACCGCGACGTCGAGCAGGGTCTTGATCGCCTCCATGTTCTTCGTCTTCATCTCACCCAAGTTGTTGAGGAACGTGAACTTCCCGAGGGTGCTGATGAACGCGTTCCGCTCGAGGTCGAGGTCGAAGAAGCAGACAGCGTGGATGGCGGCCTTAAACCCATCCAGACAGAGTACGACGATCTCAAGGTCGTCAGTGTCCTGCAAGGGGCCGGAGAGACCAGCTAGGAAAGGTATCCAGGCTACCTCAAACATTGGACGGACATGGATGAAGTGCGAGGCGCTGAAGAAGTGGTCGGTCCCCTTTGTGCTCTTCCGTTGCGACCGCATGAGTGTACGGAAGAGCGCCTATACGCAATTGTCAGTGGGACACTTCACATGTGGCAGCGAGTGATACGTACTTCGGTCTTGTTCGCCATGTTGTTCGACTGCAACATATACTGCTCCTTCTGCAAATCTCGGCCGACGGTAGCCAGAACGCCCGCGATACCAGGACCCGGAGTGATGACTGTGGGCGCCTCGATCTCGTCCTTCATACGGATCTCGTTGTTCACAATATCGTCATAGATCGCGGTCAGGAAATCTTCAGGTAAGTCCTGCCCGTCATTGATACCACGGTTGTTTGCAATGAAGCCCTGCTTCGTCATCCGGACCTTGATTTGTCGGCTGTGAGCGTCCGTGTTGAGCATAATGGTTGAGAACGCCAGGACGTAAGGAGTGTCTGTCCGGAAAGGAAGTAAACATCTGTAATCATTGATGATGTAAAAATCATTCGTACCAGCGTTGGCAAACAGAGTTGTAGGGTTGCCAGCGATGTAGCGTTCAGCGAACTTCAGCATGAACCTGTCAATCTTCTGTGATTCACCAGGGAGACGGAAAGCCTGGAGGAACGACCGCAAGGCATCGATGAAGGGCATATTACTCAAATCCAACATATCGACGAAGGCGTGCATGATCGCGATGTTCTCCTGGTCACTGAAAAGGAATGTCAAGACCGTCCCCTCGTCGAAATATGACAAAAACCCCTACCCTTCTCCAAGGTACTCTCCGATGGCGGCCTTCGCAAGTCCATCGGTGTCCAGCAGAAACCGTGCAATGTCCTTGGGGTCGTTGCTTGGAATGAAACCGGTTTCGAGGAAGAATTCGACGCCCTGCGTAACATTCGAAACGATCAGTTTCTGAAAGCGATGAGCACTCCAAAACACACCCTCTTGGGCTTGAAGTTGAACTTCTTGATACCCTCGAGCAGCGTCGTCTTCTTCTGCTTCGCGCTCTCGAACTTGGACGGGTCGTCCAAGAGCTCCGGCGTCTGTCCCCGGCTCAGCTCCGCCCCGCCCGGCGACAGCCGGTCCGTCGGGAGGTCTGGAGTCATCACATCCCGCGGGGTTGTGGCGAGACGCGACTCCTCCGTCATGGAGCGAGTGGTCGGATCCTGCGGGTGCTCTGGGGGCGAAGAGCTCGTCGTGCCCCAGGCAACGAGCGACTTGAGGACGGAAACGAGGCACTCGAGGCCCTGCCGTCGGAGCTGCGCCTCCGAGTTGCCGATGGTGGTGGTGTCGACATTGCCTGGCACTGACAGCGCTGCGGTGCTGAACGATGGCGGCACCTGTGTCCCGTGTTGGTGTTTGCTCTGCGGCTGCAACGACGGGCTAGTAGGGTCGTTCGACTTCTGAAGGGCGAGAGACACAGGGGAGGTCCCGATCTTCGAGATGATGTTCATGAGACTGCGTACAGTGAGCTTACAGGTCAGAAGATGGTTAAAATGAGTGATACATACTGTTCATAGATGTTGTCGACTGCCTCGCTATCGCAATCGTAGTTCAGGTAGATCTCGACGAGAGCTTCGGGATCCTGGGCGAGTCGTTGCAGCATGCTGACGATCATGGCCTTCTGCTTCAGAGTCGACGTCTTCATCTCCAAGATCGGTATGAAAATCTCATGCAAGAGCACTTCGATCTCTTTCTGTATTCATGAGCGGTAAGCACTGTGAAGAGGAATTTCATCAAAGCATTCTAACCTTCAGCTTCGTTCGCAAGCCCGAAATGACTCTCCAGAAGATTTCAACACTGATCTCGAAGACCTGAGGGACTGGGCTAACAGCGTTCCTGCTCAAGCACAGGCATAGATACTGGTTGGCTGCCTGAATAAAGGGTGTCGCCTCGTTGGATGACGATGAATAAATAATCGCCGACGGCGAGACGAAGATGGGCATATGCGAATTGAGGATCATGAGCACCAAGTGAAGCGAGAGCAGTTTCGATCGCATTGAATGCGACTTAAGATCGCGCTCACTGCAACGACGTTAGCGAATTGCGATGGGCGGCCGAAGAGTCGACTTGCCTCTCGGTATTTAGAGGCTTCATCGTCAACTTGCACAAGGCCCTGAAGACAAGGAATGCGTCCTTGATAAAGAGGTCATTGGTCGTGAGTTGTCTGCTGCCTGGATCTCCGAGTTCCTCGTCCTCGTGCACGGAGCCCCCGGCCGCCGAACCAGAACCCTGTCTATTATACAGGTTCAGCTATGTTCGAAACACGGAGAGGCAAGGCTGCTTACGCTTCATGGTGGGTACCGTTCAGGACGCCGTCCAGCTGACCGCTCTCTTCAGTTTCAGGTAATGTCTCTTCGGCGGTGTCCGTATGGGTAGTCGAAGCCGCACCGGAAGGAGGCTCGGACGACTCCTGCGCTAGACTTGAATTCGAGTCGTTGGTACCATTCACTGAAGGACTTGGCAGAGGCAACGAGCTCCGCGGAGACAAAACGAGCGAGGGCCGTTTCGACGATTTAGCACTGTCTCCTCCACGTGCAGACAAAGTCGTAGAAGACTCGGAGTAAGGGAAGCCGACCTTGCACCGTGCGAAAACGTGGTTAACCATCTGCGTAAGACCACCCTGCGCGACCATCTGGTTGACCGGATCTACGCTCAACAGGAAGACATTATAGACCGTTCGAACGGCTTTCAAGAGAGAAGACTGGTGGACCAGAATGGTCGGCGAGAGGACGAGCGCAAGTAAGGCTTTGACGATCTGCAGAGACACAGTCTCTGGAGTGCTCTCGGTATGGCATGCTGTAATGGTGTGAACGACGAGGTCGACGAGAGAGGGAGCGGGTGGCGGTGCCTGAGATGAGATTGACTGACGAGAACTAGGACCGGGACCGGGAGAAGGCGGGGGGGAGGAAGGCGCATGAGAAGAGGAGGAAGACTCAGCAAAGAATGAATACGAAATGAGTTTGGAGATGCAGTCCAAACTCGCAATCATGAGCTTCTCATTTCGCGTCTCGCAGGCTAAGCGCAGTGGCTCGAAGATCTCTCTTGGCTTGTCTCCGCCCTGTCCCGACTTGACCATCTCCAGCGCGCGCTGAACGCTTTCGCGCAGGGGCGCGGAGCGCTTCGCCTCCTTGGACGCGGCGATTGTCTCCAGAGCTGATGAGATGAGCACAACGGAGACTGTGCGACCCTTGGCTATCGTAAGCGAGCGTTTGTGTGCCGAGTCCGTAGAGGGCCGGGCAGGGGTGCGACCGTTGGGGGTTGCCGGTCGGCTGTCGACGGAAGGCCGACCATGCCCATTCGTGACGCGAGAGGAACCTGGAAGGACATGTGGACGTCGAGCGGCAGGGGAAGCAGGATTCGAAGGGACCGGTTTGGCGGGAGGCGTCGGAGGGGCTACACTGTCATCCGTATCTTGCGCGCGCTCTATAGAGCTTCTGACGGGTGGAACGGCGGCCTGTTCTGTTTGTTCTGGCGCTGACGCGTGAACGCCATTAGGCGAGGACGCGGAAGCTTGGGGAAGAGACGTAGAGGATTGAGATGGGGATGTGGCCGTCGCGTCATCGGTAGGAGTAGAGGGTCCATTGGCGAGCTGACCTTGTTCAAACGGGGGTGGGGATACTGAGCGTGCGCTGTTCTCGTCCACTGGGTCCCTTAATGGGAGTATGGCCATAATGCTTGCGGGCGGTTCATCATGGGGAGGAGGCGAGGGGGGAAGAGGGATGTCGGCCGGGTAAGAGGAGTCGGAGGCATCCATGAGGAGGCCGACGGAGTCGAAGAGGAGGTCGAAGCCGCCGGGTACGTGTCGAGGTCGTTGAGTCCGTCGCGGTCGCGGACGAAGAGGGCAGTGAGTTGCTGCCATCACGGGACCCGTTACCCAATTCCCCTGAGCGCAGCGATCGAGATCCACGGGCGCTTGTCTAATCTAACGCGACTTTTGGTCTCTGTCCACCTTTGAATTTCCCTCCACCCGCCTTTGTTGCTGTCCTCGCATTTCCTCCCCTACGCACACAATGCCGTCTACAGATCCTGTGCCCACAGGAGCCTCCGCCGCGGTCCTCATGCCGTCAGAGCCCATGCCCGAATTCGCGGAGACTGTGGTGGGCCCAAACTTTGAAGAAGAGATCTCTCTGCAAAATCTGCTAGCAAGCTATCAACGCATCGGCTTCCAAGCCAACAGTCTGGGGAAGGCCATCGACGTTGTTAACAAAATGGTACGCATCCACTGTCCTAGTTCATTCCCAGACTGCGGGCTAAAAATATGCTCAGCGTAAATGGCGACTGTCGGACGAGCCGCTCACCGCAGACGAGTCCGAGGATTACCTCTCGTCGGAGGTCCGGACACAGACCAAATGCAATGTATTCCTCGGCTATACCTCTAACCTCATCTCATCCGGTCTGCGTGAGGTTATTCTGTACCTCGTCAAACACAAACATGTCAACGCGATCGTAACCACTGCCGGGGGGATCGAAGAGGACTTCATCAAGTGTCTCGGTAAGACATACTTGGCAGACTTCAACATGGACGGCGCAGATCTGCGAAAACGAGGCATGAACCGCATTGGTAACCTCATCGTACCCAATGACAACTACTGCAAGTTCGAGGACTGGCTCACGCCTATCCTCGACACTATGCTCGCTGAGCAGAAGGAGACCGGGCAAGTATGGACTCCGAGCTCATTCATCCGAAGGCTGGGCAAGGAGATAGACAACGAAGAATCTGTGTATTACTGGGCGTACAAAGTGAATAGATATTTATTCCATGTATGCTTGTGCAGGACCCGTGCTGAGTCCGCTTGGCATAGAACGACATTCCGGTCTTCTGTCCCGCGCTCACGGACGGATCCCTCGGAGATATGATATACTTCCACTCATTCCGTAATCCCGGTCTCATTGTGGATATCGTTCAAGACATCCGAAACCTGAACGAGCTCTCGCGAAAATCCAAGAAAGCAGGAATGATCATTCTCGGAGGCGGCGTTTGCAAACATCAAATAGCGAACGCGATGCTCATTGTGCGTGTATCAGCTGTCATCTGCAGACCCGTGTGTAACTGAGGTATCCGACAGCGCAACGGTGCGGACTACTCGGTGTTTATTGTATGTCCCATTTGTTCGTTTTTCAAATACACCATACACTGATCCTCCCCCAGAACACCGGGCAGGAATTCGATGGCTCTGATTCCGGGGCTCGTCCAGACGAAGCCGTCTCATGGGGCAAGATCCGAGCAGGGTCGGAATCGGTGAAAGTCTGTACAACCTGATCTGAGACGTTGACTACGGTCTGACATGTGCATGCAGGTCTATGCAGATGCGACACTCGTGTTCCCACTCCTGGTAGCGGCCACCTTTGCAAAACCAGAAAGCCAGCCGTAAACATAAACTACGCCTCCTATAAAGATGCAGCATCCCTGAATGGTTATGATAATAATGCAATGCATTTCATTTGAATAGCCAGGAAAGCATGTAAGGATTTGACAAGATAGCAGCAGTATGAAAACAAACGTTCAAAAAGCACACACACGAGTACAGATGCCAACGTCAATGCAAAGTACAACCGTGTTGGATAGCGCTCTCCATGTAGTTTGCTCAAGGTCCATTCCACGAGGCCTTCCCTACTTGTGGGACCCGCCACTGTTATCAAGGATGTGGTAAAGACTCCCAAAGACGGCTAGTTCAAAGAAAGAAGGGCATAAATGTGCCGATTAGCTTCGGCGAAGGAAGGTCCTCGACCGGCTTACTCTGCGAAGCGAAGAGCAAGGATCAGTAACGTGCCCAAGCTTTTCCATCGATCTGCCCGCAAGCTCGCTACCTTTCGAGATCTCGCCTTGCCACAGGATGAGATCGTCTCGCATGAGTTGCAGGATCGTCAGGACGTCCTCGATGTTCGCCATTGCGACCGAGGCGTCAGAGACAGCGGCAGCGATAGCCTCGTCGAAAGCGTGTTTCGCGAGGTGGCACGCGTGTTCGGGGCTCCGCATGATGTCATGGAAGTAGACGGCGAAGTTGAGGGCCAGGCCGAGGCGTGTAGGGTGCGTTGCGGGCAGAGTCGCCAGCGCGTGTTGGTATGCGGACTTGTACGCCTCGAGCGACGCCTTCGCAAGGTCCTCTCGGGAATTGAGGCGGGTGAGCTCGGCAAGATACCGGTAGTAATCCCCCCGCCTGGTGATGGTGCGGGTGGCAAGTCAGAAATTGTCGGCAGCTCTACCAAGAACGGACGGACGCACATCTTGGAATAGAAGACTTTCTCTTCCCCATTGCTCGCGGCGGGTATCAGGTACCGCTCCAGGAGGTCGACAACGTCTCTGCAGACCTTGTCTAGGTCTTTCTCAATCCGCTCCTTCTGCACGCGCATGAGCTTGACCTGGTGCCGCGTGGAGGAGAGTGCTTCCCTCTTCTGGAGTGCGTCAATCGTGCGCCAGCTCTCACGGAGATTTGCCGTTAGGTTCTTGTACGCTATCGATAGCAAATTCCGCTCGTCGATGGTGAGCTGTGCATTGTTGTCGTTGATGATGTCTTTGAGCTGGGCGACGACGTCTTGGGAGTCCAGAAGGGCGCGCTGATCTATCTTTCGTGTCTCTAGCTCCAGAACGTAAGGCGGGACGCACCGTGATACCGTTCGGCTTGATCAGCGACCTTTGCTAGAAACAGGCAATCGAGTCGTGAGAGGGGCACGTCCATCTGCTGGAGGTCGCCTAACGAGATGGGTGAGAGACATGCGAACACGCTGGGGTTCGCCGGTAGCTTCAGGCGCGACAAGGCCATGGTGCCAAAGAATGGGGGGAGGGCGAGAAGCCGGTGGCCGGCGCACGAGGGATATGAATGACCGCGGCTGAGGCTCGTAGGGACCCTACCTGGACCTTACTTATATGATAGCTGGAGTACAGGGCAGAGGGGAAGAGCAGGCTTGCCGCCTGAGTGTATCTACCGCGTAAGGCGCTGATAGGGAGGCAATGAGCCCATGACCGGCGCGGGAGTGTACCTTGAGATTTCGGCTCTAGTGTCCAGGGTGCGGAAACCACGAGGCGGCGAGGTGGGCGGTCGCACGCCGTCTCCAGGTGAGTCCTCGCAGCGCTGCAAGGGGCGATGCCTTGGCGCTCTCCATATCACCGCGTCTCTTTAGGCAACTGTCGTGGTTTGCGAGTGACACGCCACGCCAAGTCCGCTGGTGGCCAGCAGTAACACTACAACCGACCAGCCAGCAATATTCCCCTACGGTCATCCTGTGCAATTTTGCCCTGTCAGTGGGACATGTCACCCTGAACCCGTACACAACTTGAACCACAGTCCACACAGTCCCATGCCAGGCTTATCACGTCACGCCCATTAAGGTGACAGCGTTTCGCAAGTGAATGCACGCACAGAATGGTTGCGACTGAGGACCAACATTGTCACAGTGGGAGCTACGTAATGTGGCAGTACTAGCAGAACCCGCGGCACTTTCAGCCATGTTTCAGGTTTACCCAGACCAGACAGTGCCACCAGGACTATACATGTTTTAATGAGAAAACGATCGTAGCAGACGGGTCAATCCACTTACGCGGTGTAGCTCTGAAGGTTGTTGTAGATGTTGACCGTGATGCCGGGGTCAGAGCCTTTGTACGCGCCTGGAAGAGCGATCTTCGGTGGGTCGGCACTACCGCCGCTGGTGATCTTGACCTGAGCACAGCCGATGTACTGGAAAGCAAGAGCATGAGGGAACAAAATTGACGGGTTTCTATTTCTTTTGGATATGAAACTTACAAATTGGGCGCCAGGGTAGCTCTGTGCGACGTGAAGAGCGATCTGTTAGGCCGTAAGTGTCAGAGACCACACTGCCTCATCCGATCCGATGTCGAGACGCTAGACTCACAATTTCAGCGCGGAGAAGGTACTCGCCGGCCGGGAGCGAAGCTGGGATCACAACACTGTGTTTGCCTGTCGAGATCGAATTGTTACCACATGTGACTATGATCCGGAGACAGCGCAGGAAACGAAACTGACCGTTGTTGGCGTTGACCACATCGGTCGCCCACTCCTGGGTTGAGGGATCGAGGAGACCAGAAGAGTAAATCTTCGTCCAGACAGTACCCTGACCGTCGAAGGAGGCAGCCGTGGAAGGCGCCTTCGCAACGTATACCTGAACGGGACCCTTGTGGCCGCTAGAGATGGCATCCTCGCCGGTGCGCTGATCGTGTTGGTGCCACTCAAAGGTGATCTTGATTATTGGGGTGAGAAAAAGGCTCATAAGTTGACAGGCAACATCAGCTTACATTGGTACCCGCAGGAATGGATAGGGTTTCTACGTTTGCGCCAGAAAGACCGTTGACGTTGCAGGTGAGGTCCGTCGAGGTCACATCGGTCACCGGGTTGTTGTTTGGGGGAACACGGATGAAGTTGTTCTGTCCCTCGTCGGTCTGCACCACGTTGACAGATTGACAATCAGATCGACTTCACAGGGTCAGTTCTACTCACGGGACCATCCCAGATGTACTGCATGGTGACTGATTCGAGGGTTTCACATCAATACATGCTACTCGCAGACTTCGAAGTCAGATTCAGACTCACAGTGGGCGTTGACCGCCGCGGCCGCAGCGAGGATGGAGAGGGCGAGCTTCATGGCGAACGAAGGCAGCGAACTGAGGAAGAGCCGAGCCCTCACTTTACCTTTATACTCGTTGGTTCCTCGGATGCATATTGACTGTTTGCTTCGGCCGTACGAGCAAAAGCACTTGGCTTGGTAGTTTTATCGTTATTTTCCCGGAGCGTTCAAGCGGCAGCGTGTACTGACGTGACTAGGTCTTCGGATGTTCACTAGAAAATCGGCTGTCGTCATCCGGAGTTACCTTACACGGCATCGGAAAGTCAGATGAGTGGGCCGCACACCCGAAGTTGAGGCGAATGGTATTGGCAAGGCTATTCGTCGGAACGCGGGTCTTCATCATCTAGGCCAATGTGAATGATGGTGACGACTAATGCAACAGTCGGTGCAACTGCTCTCCAAGAACCTGCCTACTCACTGCGATGGATTGGCTCTATCACTTGGGATTTGGGGTTCAACATCGAAGGTCAAGAGACGCCATATAGGCGGGAGCTTAGAAAATTGGCGCTGCCATCTAAGACTTGTGCAGGAGAAACTATGTTCGTGAGTGATCCGACTAGTTGTGCCGTTGGTAGAACTTGCATTGCGGCTCATGGCTAGAGGGGCCGGCATAGGAAGCTATCCTGCGGACCAAGGCGAACCAAATAACTTCGGCAAAATCCCGTCGGTGGTAAGCTAAAATAGCTCACATGTCTCGTCAGCTTTCTCAGGATGAAGTGCCTCGAGTATTCAAGGCCTCGGCTTGAACGCGACGGAGGAAGCAGGCCTCGGGATGCGCAATTATATTTTCTCCTGTCTGTCCACCCTCGCTGAGTGATCCTCGTGGGCACTGCGATGGGCCGCAAAAGTACCGCAATGCTAACTAGTTTGTTCCTCGAGGCCTTGCCGTTCGGCCTAGGTTTCCACGGTTCATCACAGGGTTCAGCATTGCAGGCACGGATTGGGTGTCTCACTTACAATTCGATGCTAGGTCGTCGTGACCAACGGATGAAATCCTGATTCGGGTCCCGACCATGACACCCAACCGTTGTCACTGTCTAAGTCACCTCATCACTCTGGAGTAGCTGTGATAGCCCTGTATGAGTGCAGGAACACCGTTATAGAGGGGCGAACTTCCTGATATAGTTAACGGAAATTAACCACCTTATCTTCCGAATACTATCGCAGAGGCTTTTAGTATCGTTTGTCGCCGTCGGCACCTTCATTTGGATTCAAATTGAACACCTAGTCCTGATCTTACACGTAAAATAGCAGACTTCTTCGGAGTTCTTTGGACTTCACCAGCCCAGCTGCTCATACGTCCATCCCCAGACCTTTCCAAACTCGTTCGCATAGTTGCAGAGCCTCTGGTTTCGGTCGAGTCCACTGATGCGCTTCACATCCTCGGAATCAAGGGTTGGCAACTTAGACAGGTACATAGTTGAGCCGATATCAACGACCGCGAGGTACAGGGAGATTATTACTCACTGTAATGTTATCTTTCTGGCGCTGCGGATCGGAGCTCTTGGGTACGACGGCGACGCCGCGTGCAATGTGCCACGCGAGGATGACTTGGACCGGAGAGACCTTGTACTTGCTGGCAAGCTCGACAATCGTGGGATCATTGCGGACCGTAGCGTACCCTGAAATAGCTACCGTTAACTGGTCCTGCCTCTTGAAAGGTTCCGAACTGCAAGTCGACACACCAGTCGGGGTGTAAGCTGTCAGGACTATGCCCTTCTGGTCGCAATAATCCTTCAAGTCTTGTTGGATCAGGTACGGGTGCATTCTGCAACCGGTAAGATCGCTTTGAGCAAAGAATTCGCGTGCATCAGATGAGCCTGACATACTCGACTTCGTTGACGGCTGGGACGACCTTGGCCGTCTCGAAGAGCTTTTCAAGACTGTAGGACATGACGAGCGGATACTACAACTTTGTAACGGAAATGACATACTTCTTGATAGAGAAATTGCTGACACCGATAGCTTTGGCTCTCCCGCTTCCGTATATCTTCTCCATGCGTGTCCATGTTTCATTGAAGAGGGGAGTGTCGTAGGTTATAAGCTGACCGTCTTTGTCCAACGGGTCAATACTGTCCACTGCAACATAGATTGACATCCATATCGCACGACTGCTGTATGGGACTCACCAGAAAACTTCGCGGCCTGCGGCCAATGCATTAACCACTGCAAATAGAATTAGCATGTTTGTTTAAAGTAAACGTAAAATGCGACGAGGTCAACCAGGTCAACATAGTCTGTATCCAGACTCTTTAGGCTGTCTTCGAAGTATTCCTCGACGAAAGGTCCATGGTGCTGATGGCTGCATGACCCGGAATGAATACATGACCTATTCGCCTGGGTTGAAAGACCGGGATAAAATAGCTTACTGCAACTTAGTTGTGATCCATATCTGGTCGCGTGGAAGGCCCGACTTCTTGATGGCTTCCCCGGTCGCCCTCTCTGTACCTAGCATCAAGTCAGGATACGACTTCAAACGCTGTCGTATTTCAACATACCATATGCCCAGGCAGTATCAATCAGACGATAACCAGACTGTAAAAGCACGTTCTGTGACCTTCTGGTACAATGGCCACAAGCACATGAAAATATTACCTGTAGAGCGGGCACCATGAACTGCCATGCACTTTGACGAGCTTCTTGGGTAGTACCTCCCCATCCTCCGAGCCCTGATAGAAGACGCTTCTGGAAAATCCGAATAAAAATCCATACTATGTACATACCGACAGCAGGCATCAGCGCGCCAGTGTTGAGTTTGAAACGCGGGACTTCGGACATGGCCAGCACTTGAAGGATCGTGTGGCAAGACGGTGGCGCAAGTGCAGATCATATAGTATCTGACAAGATAGCTCACGACATCGAATGTATTGATTTTGCTATTCGTCTTACCAAGCACATTCAAACCCGCGCACCCAAACCAGGGGTGACTCTATGGTTAGAGATGTTGCTGACTTGGCAGCATCATGGGACGGGGCTCGATACGGGAAGGGCACGGCAGTAAACCCACGGATGATATGAATAGCACGCGCACAAGTGGTGTTGTGGCACAGACACTGTGCGCATGACTGGGGCGTGGACACATGGGAGTTGGGACGATCGCATTCACATCCATGGGCACGGGCGAGACAGCAGCCACTGCGGAGCCATCTAGTCCTCCTCTTCATCGTCGAACCATCGCTCTTCTGTGTCTCTGTCCAAATCCTCGTCCAAATCATCGTTCCAGTCCACCTTGTCGTAGTCTATCGACTAGGGAATGCAGAAGTTCCCATACGAGCTAAGCAGGAAGACGACGAAGACATACCTCGAGGAGACCGTATATGAAGCGCTCCTTCACATTTCTGAGGAACCACTCCTCGTTTTCATCGGGCGATGGCTCCGGAATGGGTTCCAGTTCGTCTTCATCTTCATCGCTCTCCTCATCCTCTTCTGGCAGAGACTCGATGTGCTCTGCGCGTTGTCGCCGGGCCGTCCTCACCCGTTCAGACTCGCGTTCCTCCTCGTAATCCCCAAGCAGTTCTCCTAGTTTCCCCACCTGCTGTCGAGTAGAGCCTCCGAGGAACTCTTTGGCAACCCATTCCTTCTCTGCCTTTGCCTGGTCCGTTCCGGGTCGCTCGCTCCCTTCCCACAGTGCGGGCCATGTAGACTTCGCGTCTACAAGAGAAAGTTCAGGGGGCTTTGTTTGCGCGTACTTGAGCCTCCGGCTTCGTATCTCCGGGACGACCGTCCGCTCCCTGGGTGAGGTGTTTGCGGAGAAGAGCACGAGTAGATGTGGGGGAAGCTCTCGCACGTGCTTGCGAAGGAACTCAACCGGAGCGGTTTTAGGCGAGGGCTGATAGTCCTGGGGCAGCGCAAGATAGGACAATATTGGTGTGCCGTCGAAGTCAGTTGCGGCAGACATGGCGGGCGCAAGGAAGGAGTGAA
Organism: Ganoderma meredithae; assembly: GCA_022814645.1. Classification (NCBI taxonomy): domain Eukaryota; kingdom Fungi; phylum Basidiomycota; class Agaricomycetes; order Polyporales; family Polyporaceae; genus Ganoderma; species Ganoderma meredithae. The sequence continues at coordinate 102,756 of JAKLMY010000011.1, forward strand.
TTGGCGTGAACTCGAACGGGAGACGTGGGCAAGACGCGTGCACGGCGTCACCATGATCCTCTCACAGACGCTGGACAGTCTGGAGCACGTGGTGTCGGGTATAGGCGGCGCTTCCTGGAATGGGAATTCCCGCCGCCTGCCGCCTGCGTCGTTGCTCCATCACTGCCCTCACTGCCACACTTTTGAGGCACGATCTCCTCGTGGTTTTCAGTCCGTGGTTATGCTCTCTCTCCATCATGCCCAATCCCAGTGACACCAAGGCGGCAGCGCCGATTGTAGCCCAATCTATCCCTCAGACGACCACTGACCCGACCGATCTTGTGCTATTGATCTTCATCCATGGGTACGCCCCTTATTGCATCATGCGATCGTGCAACGATGCGACAATCCCCGGATCAGCTTCAAAGGGACAGATTCGACATTTGGCGAGTTCCCACAACGCCTGCAACACATCTTGTCAGAAAGCATCAACAACACTGTCGTAGAGAGCGTCGTCTTCCCTGCCTACGAGGTATGGTTATCGCTTGCCGAGACATGGCTATCAATTGACATTCCTTCACGCTTCACAGACTAAGGGCGAGCTCGTACGCACCGTCTTCCGTCTGGTGCACTCAACTGTTTAGGTAGCCCACAACAGAATGCGGCCGTCGTCAGGTTCGCCGACTGGCTCACTGATTTGACCGTCAAGCGTGAGGTCGCCAATGGCGGAGCAGGGAAGGCCAAGGTGGTCCTATGTGGTCACAGGTGCGCCAGCATCCTTCTTCGCGCCACGTCTGAATTTCGAACCCTGATTGTCTGAGTAGTATGGGTGGACTCCTCGCCGCCGATGCCCTCCTGGAGTTCGTCCGCACACGCCCCGACAAGCGCGCCCCTCTCTGGCCCAAGATTGTTGCATGTATAGCGTACGATACCCCCGTAAGCTCGTCATATCTCACGAACTCGCCCTGGTCGCCCAATTCCCTTTTGTAGTATCTTGGCCTCCATCCCGGTGTCGTCAAGAACAGTGCTAACCAAGCCGCGCAATACGCTCGTACGGCCCAAAACGTTTTAAACTCTTTCAAGACATGGCGTTCCAAGACTCCATCAGGAGCTGCTGCTGCCGCAGCGGCAGGAGGTGCGGCAATGGGAGCAGCGGCTATCTCGGCGGGCCCCGCCCCCATAGATACAAACGCGACTCCGAAGGAGGGGGACGAGGCCCCTAAGTCGCCCACAACACCCAAGACACCGACAGCCGAGTCTTCAGAAGGGGCGACAGTGACATCCCTCTGGCAAAAATGGGCTGCTCCCGCTGCCCTCGCCATCGGAGGCGCGGTTCTCGCTGGGACCGCAGTGGGGACCGCTTATTACAAGCGTGACGAGATCGGCGTCGGGTATACATGGGTCACAGACCATCTCAAGTACGTGGGCAACCTCTGGAGCAAGGACGAGTTAGAAGCACGGCTCGCCCGATTGCTGGAGCTCGAGTCGCGCATGGGCGTGCTGTTTCATACGTGAGTGTCTCTCAACATGAATACATGTATCTGATGAGCGGATGCTCAAACTACGGACACGTCGGATGCAGATTTTTCACGGACGTCCCTGCCAGCCCCCCAGCATACCCGAATGACCGTACATTCGTGGTTCTGCCACATCGTGACAGCCCCCTGGCCACACACTTCATGCCGAACTGCAACACGCTTGCGTCGGACGAGATTCAGGCACACACGGGCATGTTCGACACGAAAACAAATAACGGGTACTACGAGCTCGGGCTTGTGACTGCCAAGCTCATCCGCGAGGCTGTCTTCAATGCCAGGAGGGCCGAGGCGAACGCACAGATTCCTCAACCTCCACGAGGCGCGCGAACGCAATCGCAAACACTTCCTCAACAGCCAAGTGTCGTGAAAGCGGCGGATCAGGAGTCTGTCGTGTCACGGCAGCCTGCGGCAACTTCACTTGCAGGTCCGCTTGCTGCCGCGGGGGGCGTGGCTGTCGCGGCAACCACTGTTGCTGCTTTCACTGCTGCATCCGTTGTCCCGTCAGCCCCAGCTGCTCCATCATCTTCCGCAGCGGATGATGAACATGAAGAGGAGGATGACGACGATGAGGAGGAGGAGGAATCTGAAGAGGAGGAGGAACACATCCCTGTCATGGAGAAACCGCACGTCATGGTCGAGAAGGCGGACGCTGCTCAAGCTGCCTCCGCGCCCAAGGCTGAGGAGGAGGAGGAAGATGACGAGGATGATGAAGAGGACGACGAGGATGAGGATGATGACGAAGAGGAGGAGGAAGATGATGAGGATGACGAGGATGAGGACGAGGACGAAGACGAGGAAGAAGAGGCCGAGGCGCAGCCAGCAAAGAAGTGAAAACTGATTTCGACACCAAAGATGGTGGACACAGGGTTTTGTGTACCAAGGAACGTTGTACTAGTCTGTATTGTATACGTGCGTCGCACTGTGCTGTAAAAGTACATCAACATGCTATCTACCTAGCAAGATGCTTGAGCGAGAGGCGCATCGCGTATGCGTCTTCTCCGTCGGCATCTACGCACCGTCGCGATCTTAGCTGGCAACAAAGACGAGGAATGGGACAGACTTACAGTAGCCTTTTTCGATGTCCTTGACAGTGAATCCAAGGGTGTCGCGGTAGAGACCGAGTGCAGCTCGGTTTGATTTTCGAACGTGCAGCGAAACATACGCGGCCTTGTAGACGGTGGCCATAGCTTCCTCTACACCCGATGGTCAGAACGGCTCAGTCAGAACGGCTCACGCGTGGGTAGCCTGAAAAGGTGGGATGCAGGAAAGGGCGTAACAGGACGAAGGGAAGGAAGGAGAAAATGCTCACGAGACTGAATCATGAGCCGCTTTGCGAGGCCCAAACGACGATACGAGCGCAGGACCGATATAGATGTGACATGTCCATGGGGCTCGTCGCCTTCCGGAACGTCCTCCTCCCTATCGTGCCAATTAAGCACCACACGCGCGGAGCCGCAACAGAGCACTCACATCTTCGCCAAAATGTACCCCACGATCTTGCCCTCATCCTCTGCAACGTAGGAGAGTTGCGGCCATGTTAGGGAGTGGTACATATCTGAACAGTGCACGGCGTTAGACCACGTTAGGGGCTCGGGATGGATCGCTGCGAGGGTAGGCCGGACATACAGTACTTCAGCGTGTAGTTCTCGGGGAGGTTGTGCAGGTTGCATGCCTGCATGCCCATGAGGTCATCTACCTCACTCCTGTCAGTGGTTATTCATTTTAAAATTTGGCCTTCTTACCTACCCGGGCTGGCCTGATGTTTACCATAGCGAGATGGAGAGAAAGCAAGTCAGGGCAGGAGGCTGTGGTCAACACGAAGTCCGCGCGGCCGCGGATGCAGGGGTGTCTAAGCGCCCGATGAAGTGCGGGCGATGCGAACCTTGTCAAGAAGGGAACCATCAAGCAGACAGCAGAGACAAGCAGGACTAAGATACTTTGAAACAATGGCATTGTAGACACTTTACACGATTCTAGACAACACGACTAGCGATGGGCTGGAGTTACATGCTGATACACTTGTGCGCAACAGGAGACGTCAAGGTTTGCCAGTGGCCATGAGATTCGGAATGGAGGAAAACTACACACAATAGGACTGGAGCGAGAAAATCCACATTGTGTCACGCGATGAGGGAGAGGGAGGGCAAGAGTCGCTATTGATGTCAAACCGGACGGAAACATTAAGTTACCAGGAGCGGGACCGCCAGCAGACTCCGGATTGAAGCCTATGAGCGCTAATTGCTAGGGAAAGATGCGACGAGGAACGAAACTATGCTGAGAGGGGGCTGGGAGATTCAGAGGAGCTTTTACCACCTCAATGTCCATGTGGATCTGCGTCGCGACCGCCCGCCAAACCTGCAGCTCCATCTGGGGCGTTGCCTCCAGAACCGCGTCCTGTGAAGAACGTCTCCGCTGCCGCGAACGTGCTGCGCAACGTCCGCTTCACGCTCCTTCCTCGCGCGTCCCCTTCCAACAGAGATGTGCCTGCAAGTGCAGAGTGCACCGACTCCTGCAGCTCGCGTGTGGTGGGCGAGGGAGGCGACGCTTCGCGCAGGACGGAGAACCCGATGGCGCCGTCAGGCCGCAGGTAAGAGTTGGACGCATCGTGGAGGACAGGGCCGTGGTCCTGGATGATCTCGATGCGGGGATCGTGTTCATGCAAGCGGAAGATGCGCTGAGGGGCACTGAAAACTTCTGTCGCAGCCATGCTGATGCTCGAATGTGGTGGTAAAGTTGTGGCATGGCGTGTGGGACTGGACGACGCGCTTGGGTATGAGGACTCAATCATTGGCTCGCGTCGCGCATGACCTTGGACGAGAATCGTGCTCGGCCCAGGGCCAGAGCCTCGTCCATGGCCGATCTCTGCGTAGACGAGGTCAGGGGTCATAACTCCGTTCCGCGCTGACCCGGGAGGATGGTCTGCGTATGTGCGAAAAAAGGCCGTTCCGGTCGAGTGGTTTGTCCCTGCGCTGCGATTGGAAGCCGCTTCACTAGGCGTTGGAGACGTCGATTGTTCGACAATGGGCTGCTGACCAAACCCACGCCGAGTGCGTGTAATGGTGGTGTTCAGCCAAGGCGGCGCATTCGCAGATTGAGCGCGGGGCTGGGCGCGGGGTGTGGGATTACGTCTTATTTCTCGCGTCATCATGAGCTCCCGGCTGATGGGCGGGTAGAATGTCCGGCTAGAAGATTCTTCTGGAGGAATTGGCGTTCGTTCGGGCAGTCGAGGAGTGCTTTGCAGGTCGCCGTTCTCTGGCGACACCACCTCGTCAAACCCAGCCTCATCATCGTCCTCGTCCTCGTCCAGGATATCGGGATCAGGATCTCGAGATCGGGAAGAGTGATAGCGGTCATGTGCCTCATCTTCGAAGTCGTCGTCGTAATCTGTATCATTTGAGGTGGCCAGCTCGTTGGTAATAGACGCGAAAAGGTCTGCAAGGAAGTCCCGAAGTTCCGCTACACCCTTGCCAGAGTAGACACAGAACGCTGCCCTTTGTGTAGTGTTGAAGTCCTAATTTCATGCGAGTGAGTTTTTTTTATTTGAGATGGATGAACACGATGGACCACTCACTGAAGGCGGTGGGCGGCAGAATTGCTGTAATTCGGCGCGACGGAAGGCGGGGATACCCGTAAGGCTCAGATGAGTTAGCTTTGGGAGCTTTTGTAACAGGAAGTGGATGGCCATGACGGATATCTGGTCGCAGTACGATAGATGGATACGTTCTAGTGTCGCGTGCCGTTCCCCAAGAGCTTGAATGGCCTGATCCGTGAGGTTGTTGACACGGACAAGGCCGATACGACGCAACTTCTGCAGAGTAGACAGCTCGAAGACGGACATGTCGGTAAGCTGCAAACAATCTTCACCGAAGGCACGCATCAAACATGTGTGGCAAACTGTGAGAAGTGGCGGCGCACTCACTGGCAAGGTCGATGTAACGCAATCGCGTGCAGGACCTCACAAGGCTGTTGATAGACCTATCCGTGATTGCTTGTGCATGACCGAGATGAAGATAGTGCAGGCCCTTGCCCAGCTTGCAAATGCTCTCCACAGCACTATCCGTGAGTTGAGAGCATTTGGCTAGTACGAGATTACGGATCTTGGGGGCAACCGAGACGATGCCCTCAATCGCTTCGTCGGTGATTTGGGAACAAGCCGTGAGGTCGAGCATCCGAAGTTGTTCGAATAGCTGCGAAACGCGCAAAGGGGGGAGCTCGTTTGCCGGTAAGGGGGCCGAGGGAAAGGGGTTCGACGTAGGGGGGAAGATGTCGCGTTTGGGCGAGGCCGGGAAAGCGGCATCCGTGAGCTCGACGCAGTGCGAGAGCCTCATCTCCCGCATTTGCACAGAATACGTCCATAAATCCCGAACGGCGGTGTTGGTGATGTTTTTGCAGTTGTTGAGATCGATCTCGAGCAGGAGGGGACACGAACGCGCCAGGGCGGAGATAGACGGGTCCGTTACATGCTCGACGTTGCTGAGCTTGACACGGCGTAGGAGGGGGCAGTTGGTGGCAAGGGCGAAGACGGACTTATCTGTCAGCTTCTTGCAGCCAGTTAGGTTTATTCCTTGCAAGCGCTTTGCGGACGACGCGAGGGCCACGATGGACTTGTCCCGAACCTCGGATACTCCGGTAAGGTCGAGGGCCACGAGGCTAGGACAGTGGGGAAGGACGCGCATGAGACCCTCGTCGGACAAAGAGGTGCAGTTGATGAGAGTAAGGCGCTCCAAACGGACGCATTGTGCGAGGCGAGAGAAGAGGGTATCGGTAAGGTCGTTACCGATGCAGAGGAAGTTGAGCCTGCGAATGAATTGCGCATACACGAAGGTGGAGTCGTCCCTGGATAGTACACGCATCATCTTGACGAGGGTATGTAACTTGGAAAAGCTGGGCCGATACCAGAGGAGCTCAACGGAACACTCGCACCATGCCCGGGACACGAGGAGGGCATGGTAGAGATCGCGTGAAGAATGGAGGTGCCTGAGTATGTGGATGAGGATTTCTGGCGGTAGGCGATCTGCCTGCGATGGTAGGGTCTTGAGAGGGAGCGAACCTCGGCGAGAGCACCACTGAGCAGGAGTTATGAGGGCGGTGTCCGAGTCTGTGTCGCGGTAGAAGGCGGACTTGTGGTGGCTGAAGTCGTCCTCTTCGTCTTCTGAGAGGGACGTATTGGACTGTGAGGGAGAATGGCTGGAGTACATGGCCGGAGAAGGGGCGACGACGCCTGCGAGGAGGACTGAGTCTGAGTCTGTTGCAGTTGGACGAGTTGCGGTGGTGATTGCTGCACGTGGCCCGATCGCCCTTGTACTCAGCTTACGTCAGTGTGCAGACGACGTGCCCGTGTCGGGAAAGGCTGCAGCCTGCGCGGTCCGCGCTGGCCATGCAAACTCTAAGTGAGGGCCTTCTCAGTCTGTCTGAGGCCCAGTCAGACCAGTCTCCGCCTCCCGCTGCCATCGTCGTCACTGTGCCCTCATCTCCCGACGACGGCCAAAATGTACCCCCACACATCCTCCGGACTCCCCCCCTGCGTGCCTTTAAGTTGCCTGCCCCATCAGATATCACACCTCGTCCCCGTGCCCTGTTCGATTCGGACAATTTAAGCCCTCCGCTCACCTTCACGAGCCAGTCCACCAACACATCCATGACTCCATTCGAACAACAACTCGCTGCAGCGGGCTTGCCACCTCCTGGTGCTGAGCATTTCGATGCTCGAAGAGCCCTCTGGTGGGCCCCAGGTTCCGACCCTCCCAGCCCCACAGAACCCAACCCATCGCGCGGGAGACTGGAGACCCTTCTCGCAGAACCTGCTGCATTGGAAGACGACAGGGTGTGGGATGCCGGTCTCGACAGAGTGTGGCGTGGCTTGACGGGCGGCGCAAAGCTTAAGCATCGCCTGCCTTTGGCACTTGTTGTATGTTCTTGACCTTGCCTCCCGATGCACTCATCGATTGACCCTCCACTTCACAAGATAAAAATCTTACAAGCAGGATGGATTCGCGAAGGAACATGGCCCAGAGGCGCCGTCGCTCCAGAGTCCGACGGCGACGTCCCCGTTCCCGAGGCCAAGGCGACGGTTTCGCCATTATCCGCGGCCACACAAAGCTTTACGTCGGAAGATAGAACGACAACGGAGGTCAACATTGTAGGGAAAGCATGATGGGTTGGTTCAGATTGCATTACTCGAATCTTCAATTTCATTGTATAGTAGACGCACTGACTTTGCACCATGTAGTCGAGTGATTGAACGACGCTCTCTCGTCCGGTGAGAAGAGTAAATCCGTAGGATACAGGTCGGATACAATGCATGCAATACGTGGCAGGTGAGGGCATGGAAGATTGGCGCGATCTTGGCCGAAAAGTATATTGGCACGCACGTAATGGACGGAATAAGTGAGCGCGTCGCTATGTCCGGGATGGTGGAGAAACCTAGCACAGAATATGATCAGATGTGTTTGCCAGACTATACGTCGAAGACAGCTACATACTAGGATGACACCGTCTCCTCTGACAAACAGCATCTCCATTTTGCGCTTCGCAACCTTGCGGACCATGTGTCATTTCGAAAACTTGGTGCCGGCGACTGCTCAGGCTCACATTTACAGTTGTATGGCCTTCCGGTGCGCCTTCAACCGGGTCCACAATCATGATAGTCTCCTCTACGTCGCTTAGGATCAGGTTCATATGACCATCGTATGCCTGGTGAAGAAAGCATTCAGTTGGACGTAAGAGGATCTTGTGCGCGCAAGACCGACATGCAAGACGCCTGTAAGTTCGCGATCGCCGCGAAGCTTCACAAATACACGTTCACTGAGAGACAGACGGATGAGGTCAAAAGGTTCTTGGATCCCGTTGGAGGAGGAGTCCATGTCGAAGCAGGGAAGAGCAGAGCACAAGGCTCAAGCTTCAAGCTTCAAGCCGCAGGACTCGAAGACCGAGACGCGAGACCTCACGTGCTAAACGTTGAAACTCCGATGAAAACGCGGCTGTATAAGCGCGCGACTTCCTCTGCTAGTCGCCGTGAACACCGTCCACGCTCGCCGTCATGCCGGTGCGTATAATTCCTTCTGCGCCATGCCAGCTACTGACATGCACCTTACAGAAACACTACTGCGACTATTGCGATGTCTTCTTGACCCATGACTCCGCATCAGGTACGTACAAGCCTCGAGCAAGGTTTCGATTAGAGCTGATCCCTCACCGCAGTGCGCAAGGCCCACAACAGTGGTCGGAATCATTTGGCCAACGTTCGGGATTACTACGCTTGTGAGCTGCTTGGTTTTACCTTATTTCATGCCTTGCCTGACATTCCACTCAGCCCTCGGCCACGACAAGGCGCAGAGCATCATTGACCAGATCACAGCTGCATACGAGAGCGGTAATCCTCCTCCTGGTGGGTTTGGGTTTGGTCCTCAGCATCTAGCTCCTTCTGGTCCGCCGTTCGGTGGTCCTCCCATGGGTTACGGCGCGCCTCCTCCTGGGTTTGGCGGACCTCCTCCATTCGGTGGTACGTCTTATTTACTTTTCTACAATCCCAATCCGATTTTTGATGACCTGCAGGTCGTCCACCGATGCCTTCCGGTCCGGGAGGTATGCCCCCACCCGGCATGATGGGCCCTCCAGGTGCGCCCCCTTTCCCTCCGAACATGGCCCCTCCTCCTGGCATGGGCCCTCCAGGGATGGGTCCAGGCGGGTTCCCGCCACCGGGTAAGTGTAGTCAACCTTAGCCAAGTGCTGATATGCATAGGCTGACTTCGTTCCATCGATCAGGAATGCCGCCTTTCCCTCCGAACGCTAACGCAGGTGGGCCTCCTGGTGGACCGGCAGGACAAAATCGCCCGCCATTCACGCCTGGGCCTCCTGGCGGACCTGGTGGCCCGCCTCCAGGTAACTTTAGTGGACCTTCTAACGGAGGACCTCCCAACGGGTTCAACCCTGGTCAGGGTCCGCCGCCTGCGAACGGCGAGCAGGGTGGTCCTCCGGGACCTGGTAGTATGCATCCCGACAGGATGAGGATGATGGGCGGAAGGTAACTGGAGAGGTCACATTTGTCCCGCACCGTTTTTGTTCGTTGTCGTTCTCTCGGTATCGCTCTGTGTCCTTATGTTGCGTGTCGTGTGTATGTCAGATGAGATGTATATGAGTATTCATCATTACCCAGCCGTGCGGATGGTTGTGGTTTAGGATGGAGATGGCGCATGCAGTGAACGGGAGGCGGTTGCCGGTCGTAAGCGCGGAGAATGATCGATGCGTGAGGTCAGGGCAGATGTGACTGGGGACGACAATGACCTCCTTCGCCCGGCGAACCCTCTCTGGCAGCGACATCTCTGGTTGTGACTCGACCCTACTATTGATGACTTGTACTTGATTTTGTGGTTCTTACTTGACTGTGGATCCTGTGCATGAACCGTTTCAAAACTCTCCTCCGAAACACTATTTCCCGACGAACCTCTACCGCTGTTACGACACGCATCCCAAACACACGAGCCACGATGGCATTCCAAACACAGGTCTTGAAATGCGATCCTGCCTCGGTGTCCTTTCCAGCGGACAAACCGGAGGTCACGTCGTCTGAGACATTGGAAGCTTTGCGTCTCGCAGCCTCTGACCTCCGCGCCCTTCAGACTGTTGCCTTCCCGACGGAAACGGTTTACGGGCTCGGAGCAGTCGCGCTCGACCCCACCGCCGTCGCACGCATATTCTCAACCAAGGGCCGGCCCGCCGACAACCCTCTCATTGTCCATGTCTCCTCGCGCGACATGCTGCTCAAAATTCTCCCGAAAGGATACGCACCTTCACGGACCTACGAGGTCCTCATGAGGCATTTCTGGCCCGGCCCACTCACCCTTCTCTTCCCCAACGACCCGACCATCGTCCCCCTGATCATCACCGCGAACCAGCCTACCGTGGCGGTGCGCATGCCGTCCCACCCAGTTGCGAGGGCCCTCATTGCCCTCACGGATGCCCCGGTCGCCGCTCCGAGCGCGAACTCGTCCGGGAAGCCAAGCCCAACACGCGCCGCACATGTGTACAACGACCTGCAGGGGAAGCTGGGCATCGTCCTGGATGGTGGGCCGTGCGGAGTTGGGTTGGAGAGCACCGTCGTGGACGGCCTGCACGAGGATGGGAACCTGCGAGTGCTCCGCCCGGGCGGCGTGACGGTAGAGGATTTACAGCGCGTCATTCGCGAAGAGCTCTCTGACTTGGCTTCTCTGCCGAGCGTGCTCGTACACCGACGCGACTACAGCGACGAGGCCATCGAGCACGCGCCGACGACTCCGGGGATGAAGTACCGTCATTACTCGCCGAGCGTCCCCGTCACACTTTTGCGTACAACTTCGCAACCTCCTAATGGAGCTACACGGACTTCTATCTCTACCTTCCTGGACACCCTTCAATCCGATGCCACGGAGCTCGGGAGACCGCTTCAGGTCGGAGTGCTCGCGCCCTCCGATTCTCCACTCTCGAGGAAGCTGGCTGCGGTTTCTCCGCCGAATGTGCTGTGGATCAGCCATCCACTCGGCCCGCTCGCAGAACCCGCCGTGTCTGCGCAGCGATTGTTCGACGGACTGCTTTCCTTGGACGGCGCGAAGGTGGATGTCATTCTTATAGAAGAGATAGACGAGGAGCGGGAAGGTCTCGCGGTGATGAACCGCGTGAAGAAGGCCGCTGGGGACTCAGTTTGGCTAGAGGTCTAGACTATGTTACTGCTATGGTACGCCTACATTATCATTATAATCTCCTGCATTCCTGCGGCTATTAGAGCGTCGTTCATGGGGCATAATGGCTCTGCACCTGGCAGGTCTGTTGTTCGCGCGCTTCTGGACACGCACTCGAGTCCGGGGGCGGGTGAAGGATGTGATCTCAGCACGTGAAAGGCTCCCTGCGGAACATTTCTTCGAGTCCACGCAGGACCAAAGCTTCCTCGAGTTCTTTGAGCGTACATTGCCGCGCTCCCGTCTTTCTTTGCTGTGCGAAATAGAGCGCATCATTGACAGGTGGAACAGCATCACCTCGTTGTGGCCATGAGGCCCGCCGCATGTAGTGGCGCATGCTCCCTCCAAGGTCACCAGAGCCTTCCATTATCGCTGTTGGTAGATAGCTCCTGATGTTTCGGGAGTCGGAGGGCCATCCCCTTGCGTTCGCCGCCGGGTGGAATTCCGCGCACGTCCGCTGGTCGTACCAAGGCTGGCAGGAGACGCCTGGACGCGCTGCATGGTGGCCAACCTCCATGAACTGAATGTTCACCATGGGAAAGGGAACAAAAAGATCACATTATCTCTCCGTCCATCTTCTGCTAAGGACAATGCGAAATATCGTTGTGTCGGTCCCGACTCCGGCCTTGGATGATGTGGGTGGACGTAGGGTCCCGACCGCGCCTTCTTTAGCTGACTTTGAGTCGTTACATTGTCTGTGTCTGCAGGGGTGGAGGTACATTCCGTCCTCGTGGAGAGATTCGAGTGGCATGATTGGGCTACGCGGTGCAGCAATTCGATTTTCCAGGTGGTGGGGAGAGTCGAAATGTCACGTGACCGTCCCAGACAGTCCAAGTCACTCGTTCCAAGCCTTTGTACGACTGGGATGTGACGAAAGTTGCGAGCTGCATGTTGATTATTCGGAAGGGTGTCTACCGTGAACGTGTTCGCTCTTCTTCCTTTGCTATCCGTCCGGTGGCGGCTTTGGAGTCCCTCTGCAGTATAAAAGCTCGATGTGGCCATCAAGGGCGGCATCTTGGAGCCCCCCACTTTTCTCGTTACGCCACTGTGCAGAGCAAGTCTTCTTGTCATCCCTTTAACTGCGCTATTTCTCTTGTGTTTCACGATGCAGCCGCAACCGAACCGTAAGTAGCACCGTGCCGACCACCTTCCATCCTCTGCCTCATCTGACGCCTTATTCTTATTTCCCTATAGGTCTCAACACGTCTTCTCCGTTCACACCTCCCACCCCTTCTCCATCGCCTGGCGCGGTGTCTATGACCGCGTCCGACTCCGAGTGGTCGACAGCTAGCGACTGGTCCCTGGACTCGTCGAATCCGACCTCTCGCGCGCCGTCTCCTTACCTTATCGCCTTGGGCTCCACACCTCAGAACCCGTCCACCGTCACAGAGGAACACATCAAAACGCTGCTCGAGGTCTACCAAGCCATCGGCGGCAGGGCGACGCCCATCCTGACCACCTCCCAGTGTCCTCCCCCCGCTCCTGCTTCGATGCTCCCAGCTGGCGCCAGTCCCGAAGGAGTCAAGCGGAAGATCCCTCGTCCTGCGAACGCCTTCATGCTCTACCGATCTTGGCTTCTCAAGTCTGGCCAGATCCCGCCGAACATCGAGAAGCGCCAGCAGCATATCAGTCGCGTCGCTGGCGAATGCTGGAATCTCCTGTCGAAGGAAGAGCAGCAAACGTGGCACAAGAAGGCTGAGGACGTTAAGCGCGAACACTGCAAGAAGTACCCAGAGTGGAAGTTCGCTCCTGAGCGCAAGTCGTCGCGCCGCAAGGCGCCTTTGGACCCCGACGTCCCCGTGCCTGAAGGCGAGGAGTACATCCGTTGGATCCGCGAGACGTACGTTGGGCTTAAGGGCGACGCCGTCGCCCCTCCGCGTCCCCGCAAGTCCAAGCCTCGCCGCACCGCCGGCGCCCGCGCGAGCGGCAAGGCCAAGGTCGAGGACGAGCCTGTCCCAGCTCTGTCGTACACGCCTGCGCCGTCTCCCACCTCGACCCTCGTCGTGCCACAGACCCCCTCTGTATCGGTCCCGGCTTCTCCTGCCGTTTCCCTCTCCCGACCGCCCTCGACCCCTGCGAGCCTCGTTCACTACCGCTATCCCCTGCTCACCAGCCCCGCGCCTTTTGCCCATGAGCTCGACGGCGATGCAATGCTTGGGACGTTCGTTGCGAGTCTTTCCGTGCAGAACGCTAATGGCGACGACGCGGTATGTGTCTAGCCCCCTCTCCCTTTCTCTGCGTCATATTGTTCACTTTGCCGCCGTTAGACTCCAAGGGCATCCACCTTCGGGAACATCGTGCTGCCAGCCCTACCGAAGTACACGTTCCCTGAGCTCTTCCCATCGTCCTCCATGCCAGTGTCGCCGTCGCTGTCCGATCCCCTTGCCGCGGCGTCCTCGTCCTCCACGAGGGAGCCGACAGGGCACACCCCCGTCCCAGAGGCCCAAGGCAACTGGCCGCCGTACCTGAACGAGGATCCCAGCGTGTACTTCTCGTTCAGCGACTACCCTAGCCATATGGACTTCGAGGGCACCATCTTCCCCGACTTGCAGCCCCAGTGATGTATTGTGGTCATCGATGCGGTCCGCGGCAGCTGGCATGTCGCGGTCTTGGGTGACCCTTTCTGTCCTTATTCCTTCGACTTGAACACCATCTCGTTCCGCTGTATCCCTACTGGCCATCGGTTGTTAGATCTCACGAACATCTCCGTTATCATCGCTCAATTTTCCGTATTTCTGCCCTCACGACCTCAATGCGCTCACTCTCGTATCTCTCTCCTTAATGATTCCTTCCTTGTACATTTTGTCCACACAGCTGTAGCCTTAGCCTCCGTTATCAAAAAAGACGTTTCCCCTAGGAGCCGATGTGCGCTCTCCGAGCGGTCCGCCGGCCCGATGACCATGATTTTGTTCGCGAGAGACGGCAAAGTCCGCGTTTTCTTGGCCTCCGTATCCCAGGTCCCTTCTCTGCCTTGTCCGTCTTGCTTGCCTGAATTATCTTCTGGAAATATGGCGGACACAAAAAGTCATAAGCTTACGGCAGATGACCTCATGCGCATGCAGGAAGGGCCCCGGAGAAAACGACTAAGGTTGGACGACACGGACGAGGAAGACCTTGACGTGCAAGACTCTTCGTCTGGAGATCAGGCGGAGGCGGATGAGCATAAAGAGCTCCACGGCGATGACGATAACTTGGAAAGCGGGAGTGAGGAAGATGGGGACGACTCTGATTCTGGTTCCGGGGACGAGAGCGACCTCTCGCAGCACGCGGCCCCACCGATATCCATACCTCGAGGTGAAGAGGACGAGGACAGTCGTTTCGCGTCCTCTCGCATCTCTTTCAAGCCTAGGACTAAAAAAACTGCTGCCTTCCAAGCCCTCTTGCGTACAAAACCCCTTCCGGCGAGTTTCGAAACTATGGGCATATCTTCCGTGCTAGTCTCCACTCTCGCAAAGATGCATATCCAGTCGCCGACCGAGATTCAAGCTGCATGTATACCCCCGCTTCTTGAAGGCGAGTCCGAACCCATACAATCGAGTACGCGTTCCTCTCCTGACATTGTTGCTATCCAAGGCAGAGATTGCATAGGAAATGCAAAGACGGGTTCCGGAAAGACGATCGCGTTCGCGCTACCCATCTTACAGAAGCTTTCGCTGGACCCGTATGGGATATTTGCATTGGTCCTCACGCCGACTCGGTATGCCAATGTCTCCCAATGTTGTAGTTTAGTGCTCACCTGGAATAGCGAGTTGGCTTTCCAGATCTCGGAGCAGTTCGCTGTGCTTGGGGATCCCCTTAACCTGCGCACTGCGGTTGTCGTAGGAGGTATTGATATGATGGCACAAGCTCTAGAGCTCGGGAACCGACCCCATGTCGTGGTTGCAACACCGGGGCGCATCGTCGACCTACTCAAGAGTACATCCGGGGAGTGGGATCTCTCACGGGTCAAGTTCTTGGTATGCTGCCGCCAGCAATGTAATAGTTTTCGTGCGCTCAGTTGTCGTCCTTAGGTCCTTGATGAGGCAGACAGGCTGCTGACGCCGTCGTTCGCACCAGAGCTGTCATACCTCTTCGAGATGTTGCCCAAGGAACGCCAGACATCCTTGTTTACGGCGACTCTGACTGCCGCAGTAGAGCGGGTCGCCAATGCAACCCCGAAACTTGGGAAGCAAAAACCCTTCGTTCACAGGATGACTGCTCCGTACGTACCATTATGCAGTTCAAGGCAACCTCAACCTAAACTTGGTCCTCTTCGCAGGGTCGAGACAGTCGAAACTCTCAAGCAGCACTTCATCCTTGTGCCATCCCATGTTCGGGAAGCCTACCTATACCACTTCCTCTGTAACCCTCCTGAATCCACCGTTCACCTGCGGCGGGCTCCTCCAGAACCGACCAAACGCTCTGGCAAGCAAAAAGGCGGCCAATCGTCGAAGAAGAACAAGCCTCAGAAGAAGTCCGCGGACGACGACGAGGCCCCCGAGCAGCCTCCGCCGACGATCATCTTCTGCACGCGCCCACGCACGGCAGCTTACCTCACCTACCTCCTCCAAACTCTCCGCATCCGCACGACGGCCCTCCACTCCCGTCTTACACAGCGCGAACGCCTCTCGTCCCTCTCCCTCTTTCGCGCGTCTGTCGTGCCCGTGCTTGTGTCCACCGACGTCGGCGCCCGCGGTCTCGATATCGAGGATGTAGCGATCGTCATCAACTGGGACATTCCGTCAGAGCCCGAAGAGTACACGCACAGAGTCGGTCGTACCGCGCGTGCCGGTCGCGGCGGTGTCGCGGTGAGCTTCGTAACCGAGCGGGACGAGGAGCGGATCCTGAAAGTCGAGGAACGAATCGGTGAGTCCCTTGCCCCATTCGCCCTTTCCGTCCCGCATATCCGTCGGGGCTCCACCACGATGGTTTGCATCTACGCTCTCCCAAAACCTTCCTTGCGCCCATATCATCATTTGTCGGCCTAAGGCGGCATCTGCTCACGCTCCACTCCGACGTATAGGTGTCAAACTCACGGAAATGCCGCTCCCGGAAGCAAAGGTTCTCGAAAAGCTCAACGCGGTCGCAACCGCCAAGCGCCTTGCGAACATGGTACGCCGTTCTATTCGAGTGCAGTTTGGTCCTTCGCTTTTCCTTCCGTGGCGCCGAGTCCCTGCACCCGTCTCTGCTTTGCACTGCGCTCTCGTGGCGTTGATCTTCACGGTTCCCCCAGCGCGCCCGCAGACGCGCATATGGGACACGAGAGTGTCTGGTTCTGCTTCTTGTCCTCGTTGGGCGGCCACTGGACCCCGGACGCTGACCCAAACCTTGTGCACACAGGAGCTCCACGACTCAGACTTTGGGAGGCGCGAGGAGGTCCACAAGATCAAACGCGCAAAGCGTGCTGCGGACCTCCAGGACGGTTCGCTCATCGCGGCGGTTCCGTGAGGCCGGCAGGTGGGTGCGACTCCACGAGGTCTATCGGGCCCCGTTTGCTTGCCTCTCGGATGTCTAAATGCAAACCTCGACCCGAGACCCCAGACGTGAGAGGAGCTTGTCGAATGGGTGGAGTTCTGACGTCCCGTACCTGGGACCCTTGGCGTTCCTTTCTGCTTGTGCTGTACATGTAGACAGAGGTGGACGCCCGCCGTCGACGCTGAATCGGAAGGCAATCTTGGTAAATCGCTCCAATTTGGCGGAAGTGCAACAATGACAGTACTAGCGCATGATCGTGTTCAACGACGACAGGCCGACCGACGGTAAAAATACACGGTGGCGGGCAGTAACCTTGCAAGTGTAGAGATAACATGAGAACTATGCTAAGTGCGTGTATGCGTGTGCCCCTGCTCGCTACTCCCGGTGGACCAGACCACGCGCTGTGCATCGAAGCACGAAAGCAGGTAATCCGGTTGAGGGAGCGATGAGGGGCCGAAGGGGGGAATAAGGAATCGGGGGACGTGCGGGTTCGAGGACAAGGATGGCAAGGTGCAAGGGGTAATGTGTTTCCGCGACGACTGGGCGAAGGTACTGAGGCAGCGGATTGCGGGTGATAGTGGTGCAAGCGGCGAACGAGTCGGGGGTGCGAAAGCGTTACAACAAGGGGGATTGCTATGGGGCTAGAGCGAAGAGAAAGACGGCGGCCGGCGAATGGGGGAGAGAACAAGAGAGCTCGAAGGGACACAGGTGGGACTATGGTACAGATTGAGTTGCTTTACTGCTCCCTGGTCGACGAGGCGTGGACGGCGTGACTTGTGAGACGTGTGTGTGCGCGGGCAGCGGCATTTGGCATTTGGGGCGAATGACAGCGTGTGCGACATTGCGGCAAATTGACGAATAAGTTAGGACGCAAGCCAGGCGCGGGCGCGGGGTTTTGCGTCAAAAGGAAGGGGAATCGAGGGGGAAGACGGTCAACGGGCGAGTTTCGGGCGCGAGTGACAAGGCGCGAGGGACACGGGGTCTTGCAGGGCTCCACCTCTGTCAGTGGCGAGGGCTTCTCCGCAGGTTCGAGCGCAAAAGTGTGCGCGTCAGTTGGTGCAGGATTGTCGCGATCTGAGCCTAAACTGACACAGAAGAAGCGCGCTGCTCCTCCTGGATCGACTGCGCGTTCCAACTGAGACCGAAGCACCGACGCGCGACTGGGTCTGTCATATCGACCTCTGCACCCGCGTACACGCATTTGGCATGGGCCCGATCAGCGAGGCACCCCGCGATGCGAATCAGTCACACATACCTTGACCACCGACCACTGGATGACCAGCTGCTTAACCCGGTCCGCGAGGCTCTGCTTGCACACGTCACAGGACAGGTGGTCTGCCAGTGGCAATAACGCGCTTTCCATCGCATTCGTTGACAGGTCTGCGTCACGCAACCGTGGGCAATGGCACAATGTGTAAAAGAACGCGGGAACGCGTTGTACCCGCGTCCAGACGCGTCATTGTTCAGCATCCCATCGGAACGATGAACTTTGACCGTATGCGTACCTGGACGTGCGTCCCATGCGAGATAAGCCGAGGCGAGTGCCCAAGCCCTCGTCAACTTCTTCTGCTCCGTGAAGTCGCACCCGGACGTTGGCGGATGGGGATGTGGAGGGGGCAGGAGTAACCGCTTGAGCGCGTCAAGCCGGCCAAGGTGCAGGAAGAAGAGGCGTTTCATGTACACAGGCCCAATGCGCATCGCGAGGTCGTCCGTGAGGGTGTGCAGCGCAAACGACAACAGATGGCTTGACACGGGCACCGCGAGGTCATAAAGGTCGTGGGCAGCGGCAAGGGCATAGATTACGATCGGTTGCATGGGTGCCTGGCCGAGGATGAGGGAGTATAATGGGGAAGAGGGCGCAATATGCCGTCTGGGCGGAAGGCCGTACTTGGACATGGCTTCGACCGCAGCGATGAGCGTGTCAACGCCGGGGTGATAGTGCGCGCACGAGATATCGTACACGGCGTGCAATACTATGTTGAGCACGCTGGCCGACTCCGGGACCGGGACGACTGGCCCGAGGTCGTCGCGCATCTTGGACTTGTGCGGTTTTGGAGGGACGAGGTCCTCGAAATGGTTGGTGGACAGAGCGAGGACCTGGGTGGTATGGACGTAGAAGAACACGCCATCGGCAGAGAGGAAGATAAGGTCTGGGGGAATGGGAAGGAGTGCCGCGCCTGGGTGGAAGGTAGTCGAGACAGAGACGATGGTATTTCCTGGGAGATGGTCCTGTGGCAAGCCGTCGGGGAAATCTGGGGGAGTATGGGACGTCTTATCCGAGCCCTAGTGGGGGACTGTAAGCTGGCTGAACTCGTGAGTGAGCAGAAGCGAGACGTACAGGAGGCGTGAGGACCTGGGTTGGGGTGGGATGCTGGGTGTTGAGCGGGATGCCAGTCATCTCAGAGACTGGGCGTTCTGATCGGGGAGAGGCGAAGTCATTAGGGTCGGAGATGTACTGGAGCACGTTGTCCCATTCTGCGTTGTCCATCGTGGGCGGAAGGGAATGGTGAGGGGGCGGGGAGAGAGGGGACAGGCGGAGGAAGGTTTCGATAGACTTTGGGGGCAGATATAGCAGGTCGATCTCGGCAGAGTGCAGGTCAGCGACGGCCGAGGAGGACATGGGGTTGGAGCTGCATTTGGATTCGGAGAGGGAGCACACAGGAGTGTCGCCCTCGATGCGGTCAAATGCCCCGCTCCCGGCCGGTCCATGTCCCAGATCCTGCAAGCCAGATCTTGCTGATATCAGTCGGATGCATTCCACATCGCCCCCTCTCTCCAGTCAGCTCATCCACCTCTCCTCCGATCCATCCCGCTCGCCGCCCTCCCCTCGTCCAGGCTCTCGTCTCTCGTCTGCCAGCCACGCAACCTTTGAGGCTCGACTGTACGCCGACCAGCGTCCCAGAGGCTGCGTCTGGGCTGCGTACTCACCAGTGACGTTGGTTGTAGGGCGAAGCTTCTTCGCACAGTTATCGTCTTCCAGAAAGAATGTGCTTATCGCCCATGGGCCGGGGTATCTCAGGCCAGCGCTACATCAAGCTCTATTCTACAATCTTTGCAACGGCAAACCTGCATCTGTCCCCTGGCCCCTGCCCTCTCACCGGCCCTTGTCCTCCGCCAGAATGGCTTCGTTGAGCTCGTCCAGAGGGGCCAGCTCTCGCTTGTCCACAAGATCAAACTGCTCCACCATCCCTATTAGTCCTGCTCTTAAGCTCCAACACTTCCCCTCTACTCACGCACCTCGTTCACGAATAGGAAGAAGTGCCGGTAGCTTGTGTTCAGGTGTGCTGTCAACATAAACCCCCGCAGGATGAGTCCATGTTTCCACAATGATCGCACATAGGTTTAACAGCCCCACTCTGACCTTCGATCCCGAGTGCGCAAATGTGATCGAAATGGTTGCTGTACAGATGCGCGTACACACGGAAGAGCCGGCGGAAGAGCCTTCCAATTGTCTCCCGGAAGTTCTTCGCAAATGGCTTGCCTGGACAACAGCGGGAATCGGACGCCACAGTCAGCGACCCGGCGCTTTCCAGCGCTTTCTGGACGCACCCATCTCGCTCGGGAATATCTCCTCGTTGTCGAGCAGCCCTTGCACCCAATTCATCAGCGCGTCGACGTACTCCGGTGCGGGCAGCTTCGTTGCCTTCTTGTACCGAACGCCGTCCTCCCATAGGTATTCATACCTATGTCCGCGCACTCGCAAGATCAGCGGAGTGCCTTCCGAGCGGAACCGCCGTGTCGTTGGACGGGATGGCTCACCTTGGTCCTGCAGACATGATCGGGCACTGAGATGTAAATGAATTTAGGTCGGTGTTCTGTGGTGGAGCGGGGATGGCGTACCTCCTGCGGCGTGCAGAACTCAGTGACCGTGCCGTAAAGCATGTTCAAGTGGTTGAAGAAGTCCACGGCTGCCGGTGCCCGTGTAAGGAATGCACGGGACGGACCTTCTGGCTAAGATGGGCGTGGGGATGGAGAGAGCGTACCATGCACGGCCAACCATTCATTCAGGTCTTCCCCGTCCGGTAGACGCACCGCGAGACGAAGGTTGCCCGAGCCCTGCAAGCATCCTGTTGAGCATGCAACTAGGAATTGTGGCAGCATCCATATCTATAGAGCCATGCAAGTCGGAGAGCGAAGCGCATTCCTCACCAGAGTAGCCTCTGCGTACTTGCGCAGCTGGTACTGTTTGGTGCCCTCCGGTACATCCTTGCGGGGCTTGAAGGTGCGTGTTTTGCCGCTACGATCGGCCAGTGATCAGCGCGGCTCCATGCCAGCTTTGTGGGGGAGGAGGTTAATCTCACAGGCCAAAGAACGCAGACATTTCGAAGTGGGGTTCGGAAAGTAGAGCAGGTAGATGGAGCAAGGCTAGCGGTCACCGTGGAGAAGGATGAGTTCGACGGCGGAGGCTCAGACGGGCAAGCAGCGAGCAGCGGGCAGACGGATAGGCGCCCATGGCCGGGATCGAGGGATCTGAGATATTCATGTATCTAATCTAATCGAGTGCGGGGTTTGGTTCAGCGAGCCTCGGAAGGGGACAGACAGTCGGCGCCTCCACTCGATCGTGACGTCGCTCGGCATTCTACTCTGGCCATGGGCCCAGCACACATCCGGACCCGCTGAGAAACCACCAGGCGCTAACATAGGGGCACGCTAAGCTCGGTTCGTACATTCGCAGCCTTGGCTGTTCAAGACGAGGCTCGTGAGTGTTGTACTACTCGCTGCAGGTGTGGGTACACATGTTTGCCTGTCATGCTGATTTGTGACCTAATAACTGCATGCCGTGTAAACTGCACTTGCCATCACTAGTCTGTATGCCGTCTAGCGTACACACGTTCGGGATCGAGGGGGTCTCCACCCGGACCCGCATTCTCGATATCAGGTGTCCTGAGAACGACGCCCGCAGGGGCACGCCATAAGCATGTCGTCATATAAAGCACGGCTCCTCGATTCCCTCGTCAAGCCCATCTCCTTAGTGGAAACACTCATCCTCGGGAATCCAAGGACACGACATGAAGCACATCCTCTTTGTTTTCACGTCAGCTAACAAGAACCTCACCGGTGGTCAAACCGTGCGCCTCTCCATCTCGGTATCAGATACGTGCCCTGAAGCTGACGTGCGTTAGGGTTACTATCTTCCGGAGGCGGCGCACCCTTACTACGGTACGCTCCTCTTATGCACGGACGTGTCGGGCATTCACTTACCCACCCCCTAACCACCCTCCATCCCCCAGTCCTCTCGGAGAAGTACCACCTCGACTTCGCTTCTCCCAAGGGCCCCAACCCGCCTGTAGACGAATACAGCGTCAGGACGTTCCCGGACGATGTCCCCAAGTTCCTCGAGAACCCCACGGTCCAGAAGAAGCTCGGATCCGCAAAGCGTCTCTCCGACGTGAATGCTGCAGACTACAACGCTGTGTTCTACATTGGGGGGCACGGGCCCGTGCTCGACCTTCCGCAGGATCCCGCAAACATTGATCTTGCGAACGACTTTTGGCGCACGGGCAAGCTCACGACCGCCGTGTGTCATGGCCCCGCGGCGCTGGTGAACGTCACTGACGCTCGTGGCCAAAGCATCTTCAGGGGCAAGCGGGCAACGGCGTTCTCGAACGAGGAGGAGGAGCTTATGGACGCTGTCAAGGTCTTTTACTAGCCAAAGAGCAATCATAGGCATCGCGTCTGCAGCGGCTGAGTTTACTCCAGGCTGTTCCTTTCCTCGTCGAGGATCGTATCAAGGAGCTTGGGGGAATGTTTGAAAGCCGCCAAACCGTTTGATGTGAGTGTAACCCATTATCTATTGCTTTATGCTGATGAAAAGGGTGTATAGCCTCACGTCGTCGTGGATGGTATGCTCATCACTGGGCAGAACCCAGCCTCCGCAAAGGGCGTTGCGCTGGCGATTGATCAGGCGCTGTCTGCGTAATCGCAGCAAGACTGGTGTAACTGTACCTGTATACCAAGGAGAGGATGTCAAACGTGTGTGTTCCTCGTGTTCGTTCACACAAAGTGTCCGGACACCTCTTATCAGGCAGAGGATGTTCGACCAGTCTTCTCTCGTCGCGGTCTAATATGAAAATATACATTAGTCAAATGCCAAGTTGAAGTAGCATGCTCGTGTTCATATGAACGGTATATGAATATCTAACAATGTGAGCCTTGAAGTTCTTCGGCGCCGTGCCGACCATACTAGTTACTTACTAGTATGCACTGCCATGAGCCGGACCCGAGCGTTTTGCATCTTTCCCCATCCTCATCATTTCCAGATAACCCAATACACGTACGATATTTTGGAACCAGAACAAAGAAGATTGTGTAGGGTACTTAAGCCAACGATGGATTATGGCAGGACTCGGACCTGAACGTTGCGTCAACGCCCGATATATATTCCATATCGAGTATCATAGACGCCCGTGTCCTGATTTGTCAGCGATGCGAACGGAGTCCCGGTCGGGATATGATTGGCTGCTTCCCTGTCAAACGAGTTCGAAAGTCTGTTCTGCAAGCCCCAGATATGTATTGTCATCCAGCACGGTGGGGTTACAGACTCTACGACCTGACAGAATTCACGCACTGAAACATGTCTAGTGCGACTCAAGAAGGACCGAGGAGACGTTTCTTCCCAACTATTACTAAGGTTTCTCATTCACCCATCGCGTCCGGGTGTACGCCAGGCAGCTGGGCAAGACATGATAATCCCGGGAAACCACTAGGTCGTTGGTGGGGAATGAAGCGAGCATTTTATCATATCCAGGCAATCGGACTGAATGAATTACCGACTCGTATGCGTGGGATCGACACCGAACAGGGTAAAGATCTGGGAACCCCCGACCAACGATGTCGCCCATCTCCGCTCATCCGTATATAAGCCACCAAGAGGTTTTCAGGCCCCCTCATCTCTTCAGAACCTCTCTCAACTGCACCTCTTCAAGCCCTCAGCGACTCGTACAACATAAACATGCCCAAGCGCATCCTCTTCGTCTTCACCTCCGCCGACAAGACTTTGCAGGGAACCCAGACGGTACGCGCAGATCGATGACGTCTGATACACGATCAGCACGCGTATACTCACCTCCCAACGCAGGGCTGGTACCTCCCCGAAGCAGCACACCCATACTACGGTGCGTACTCCCCATCGCTATGTTCATAACCGAAGTCTCGCGCAACCGTCTCCAACGTGAACCTCACGCTGACGACGCTCCCTTCCCACAGTTCTCGCGCCCAAGTACGACATCGACTTCGCCGCCCCCGGCGGGCCCAACCCGCCCGTGGACGCGAGCAGCGTCGCAGCCTTCCAAGCGGACGTGCCCAGGTTCCTCGAGGACCCGGTCGTGAAGGCGAAGCTCGCGTCCGCGAAGAAGCTGTCCGACGTGAACGTCGCCGACTACGACGCGGTCTTCTACCCGGGTGGGCACGGGCCCGTGCTCGACCTGGCGACGGACCCGGTGAACGTGAAGCTCGCGTCGGACTTCTTCCGCGCGGGCAAAGTCACGGCCGCCGTGTGCCATGGGCCCGCGGCGCTCGTGGGCGCGACGGACGCGAACGGGGACAGCATCCTCAAGGGGCGCCGCGCGACGGCATTCTCAGACGCCGAGGAGGAGGCGGTCAACAAGGTCAAGGTGGGTGTGGATGTGACTGGGTGGGTCTGTGGGTTCAGCTGACGGGGAAGGACATGGGCAGGACGTCCCTTTTCTGGTCGAGGCACGCATCAAGGAGCTCGGCGGCACGTACGAGAAAGCGGCCGACCTGTGGGGAGTAAGTACATGTTTGAATTGGAGTGGGGTGTGGATACTCACGAAATTCTCGATGTCAGGTAACCGTCGTCGTGGATGGCATTTTGATCACCGGCCAGAACCCGGCCTCTGCACACCTAATTGGCGAGGCCATCGACAAGGCTCTCTCAGCATAAGCTCGCGAGTTCCTGTACTATCACTTGTGGTGTAACTGGATACAAGAATGAGTTTGTATTACTACAAGAAGACCCAACGTGCTGCCTGGACAAGCGTGGGAGACGTGTCCAGTAGTGCGACGTGGTCCGTGGTGGCGTTGAAGGGTAGACCTCGTGTGCAGGGCGACACCGAAGGTGGCGCGTGAAAAGAGGGTCATCTGAGGGGAAGAACGCTGAGGTACAAATTACACAGTATGCGATACAAAGCTAGATATACGAAACAGACATAACCCATCCCTTCTTGAGTGCGAAGCCGTCCAAGGCTTCTTTTGCCACAGACGCGAGATCGGGTGAGTCGAACATCACGTATGCCATCTTGACTCTCTGTCCAGACGCGTTTGGTGTTGGAGATGGGACGACTTGCACCGAGTGGAATCCTTGATACCTGTACGGCCCGAGGCATGAGAAGCAAGCGCGGTGGGGAAGGTTCGAGCACGTACTGTTGGAAGAGGACCGCTAACACGTCGTCCGTGACCTCTTGTGGAAGGTTGAGGCACATAAGCCGAGCCGACTGTTGTTGGCTGGCGGCTGGCATTTGTCCTATCGCCCACTACCGTCAGTCGCGCGCGAGCACCATCTAGGTTTGCAGGCTGCGCACCATTTGCAGATCCGCTCTGCTTCGGGCCTTCGTCGTCATCCTCGATTTCCATCTCCTCGTCATCGTCGTCGTCGCGCTCGGTCCGCTCCCTCTTGACCTCGCGGGCATCTTCGTCCATCCGATCGTCCCTTCCCCGCTTTTCACCCGCCCCACCATTTACAAGCTTGCCATTTGATGCGTTCTTGACATGGATCGTGGTAGGGGGCACGAATTCGGGGTCCTCTCTCCGGAGGGTCGCGTACGACTTGGTTTTTGCGTACTCAATGTGCTGTAGCGGCGGCGATGGGTGTTGGCATCAAAGGGGACGACATGGGGGAGCCTTGAGACGGACGGCGCACCATTGGCTTATCATAGAAGACCATACCTTCGCAGCCTCGCATCGCGGCCGTCGCGCCGGGAAGGTCGGTGAAGACGACAAACGCCTGGCCCTTCATTTTTTGGCCCTTGAGGGCGACGACATCGATTATCCTGCCGTAGGTTGTGAAGAGGGCGAAGAGCTGGGTGCGTAGCTCGTCTTTCTTGATCTTGTCGTTGAGATTTTTTACGTAGAGGGTGGTGTTGGGCTGGGACGACATGGCTTGGCGGCCCGAGGGGCGGACGGAGGGGGACGGGGAGACGGTCCACGGAGGAGGGAGACGGGGAGACGGTCCACGGAGGAGGGAGACGGCGTGGACGCGAGGCGCGGTGTGACGAGGAGTCTGGTATGGGACGCGGAGGAGAGCGAGGTACGCGTGCGCGGTGGCTCCCACGGGCTGGACACCGTGGCGGGGAGAGACGCCGGGGAAAAGGGGAGGCGCCGTCGCACGTTCGCGTCTCGCTCGTTGGGGACGAATATTAATTGATTTTTTCCATTTGACCAGCGCAAAAAGCGAGCGGTGTCCTGTCCGTGGCCAGCTCACTCGTCTCCAGCCTCTCCGCCGCCACCGTCCAAAAGCCTCTGCGCGCGGCCCTGTCAAGCACCCCTACGCCCGCCCCGCACCCACGTCGCGCCCCACCCTCGGCCCTCGCACCGCAGCCAAGGAGTACCCACTCCCGACAATCGTTTCATGACCTGTTGACGTGACACTTCTGACAATATCCTCGCCATGAATACCGAGGCCGCCCCCTCATGGCTCCCCCGCCAACTCGTGCCCTTCTTTACCCTGTCCTACCCCACCGCCCCTCCGGCACACCCCGACTCCTTCCCCGACTCCAACTACTATGCCGCTGGCCTTCTTGATGGCTGCTACATCATCACTGCCATTGCCGTCATGGCCATTCTTCGCGACCTCACGCGTCTCTATGTATGGGAGCCATTCGCCCGCTGGAAACTCACTCGCGATCTGCGCAACTCAAAGCCCAACAAGCTCGCACATGCCAACGATAACGGCAACACTAATGGTGCCGTGAATGGGAACGGTCACGCTGCCGAATACTACATTACCCCCGCTGAGAAGAGGAAAATGAACAGAAGCGTCATGCGTTTCGCCGAGCAGGGCTGGTCCGTCATCTACTATACTTTCAGTTGGGGCCTCGGTGTGGTGCGTTTCACTCTTCTGCTTCCCGCGTCCTTCGCGTATGTTTGCGACTCGAATGGATGTCCGAATACATCGGCTAACGAATCCGCCGCATGGCATCTCTTTATATTCGCAGTATATCAACCGGAACTTCCCCACAGCCGTCTTAAACCCAATCAACGTCTGGACTGGTTATCCCCACACCCCGCTCGCTGGCCCAGTCAAGTTCTACTACCTCCTCCAGACCGCATGCTACATCCACCAAATGCTCGTGCTCAACGCCGAGGCCTGGCGCAAGGACCATTGGCAGATGATGGCCCACCACGTCATCACCGTTGCGCTCGAAATTGCGAGTTACTTCTACAATTACACTCGCGTCGGCTGCCTCGTCTTGGTTCTCATGGACCTCTGTGACGGTCTTCTACCGGTGAGTCCCCCTTGCCCTGTGAACGGTGCACCAGTCCTTTGAGTGCGCGAAGCATGAGCACACGATGCTCATAATACACAACGAACAGCTGGCCAAGATGCTGCGTTACTTGGGCATGACCACATTCTGCGATCTGGCCTTCGTTGTATTCATGACGTCGTGGTTCTTTACGCGGCACGTCCTCTTCATGTTGGTTATCAAGGCCACTTGGGAGGCGTGGTATGTCATCCCTCGTGTGTGGGACCCCTCCCGAGGGCACTTCCTCACGACGGAGATCTACTATGCGTTCCTCTGTATGCTCGTTACACTCCAGGTATGAAGCCGCCCATCCTTTCCGGTCTATCGGGAACTCACGCGATCAATTTGAAGGTCATCCAGCTGGTCTGGTTCACCCAGATCTGTCGTGTGGCATACAGGGTAGTTTCAGGCAAGGGTGCCGAAGACACGCGCAGCGACGACGAGGAGTGAGCTCGCTCCCTCATCTTTCGCGAACACCCAGCTAATGAACCGCATGCAGCGATGACGACCACAAAAAGGACGACTAACTTCATGTGTCGTGTAATGGACATGATTAGACTTGCTTCTTCTAATCTTAATTATTCTACGCTCCACGCTTCCCAGGTTCCTGTGTACTCTGTCTCTCTCCTGTGGTGGGGCTGCAATGAAAATGCCTCACTGTACTTGGAGGGCGCCTCTATACCCTTGTGCGATTCTGATATCCCTCCCCTCGTTGCCACTTTCCTTTCGGTTTCGAGACACTAGGTTTCATATAATCGTCCCCACATGGTACTAGTGGTTACTGTGGCATTGGTTTGGATCGTATATACAGGCCGCAGCCGAACACAGATGGGGTAGAGTCCGCAGCATTCCGTGTGGTCGCGCTGCTGCGCAGCCATGTTCTGTGACAGCGTCAACTTCTGAAGGCTTTCAAACCGTTCCCGTATGTGCTGCGCCAGGCCGGGGGACGCATGGTGAGGAGACCATCCAAGGACAGCGAGGCGAGGCTGCTCAGGCGAACATAAAGACCTTCCTTATCGGGGTCGGGTGACTGCGCCTGGCGCTCCGTACATAGCTCCCGGCGCCTCTCAGTCACCCGGCGCTCTCTCCCTGCCACTCCGCCTCTCTGTCCCTCTCTGTCCCTCTGAGCGTATCCTGTTCCCATATCTCTGTCGCCTCTATCTAGTAAACACTTGCATCCCAGCCCGCTAGGACCACTATGATGGCTGGATTCATGAGCTACTTCGGGGGGCGGCGCGACGTCAAGCAGTCGTCGCGCGATGCGATAGTCACCCTGCGGCAGCAGCTGCAGATGATCGAGAAGAAGGAGGACTACCTGCAGAAGAAGATTGACGAGGAGATGAAGAAGGCGAAGCAGAACGCGGTCTCCAACAAGCCTGGTGAGTGTCCTCCCAACCGTGTCTTGTGAGGGAGGAGCGGGTCTCCTCTGCTTGCACCCCTCACGCGGGGTGTGCCTTTCGACAGCTAATTCTGCTCCCGCTCGGGATGTCGTTGGACGGGAGAGCTTATACGGTGTTCGACGTTTGGGGCAGCGGCGACCGCTGCACTGCGGCGGAAGAAGGTGTCGGAGCAGGAGCTCGAGAAACTGCAGAACACGCGCTTCCAGCTGGAGATGCAGGTGAACACACTGGAATCCGCGAGTTTCAACGCGGAGACCATGGCCGCGATGAAGAAGGCGGCGGGCGCACTAAAGGATATGCACGGCAAGCTGTGAGTCGTCGTTCCTGTTCCATTCGTCCACCCCCATGCTACACTTCCTTTGTCTGGGCTGTTTGCATGTGATAGCGATACTGATTGCGCGGGCTTGACTTTGTGGGGGGATAGGACAATCGACAAGGTGGACCAGACGATGGCGGAGATCCAAGAGCAGACACAGCTCGCGAACGAGGTCTCGGAGGCGATATCATCCAGCACATATGCTGGCGTAGGTTTCGATGATGTGCGTTATTCTCTCCTGTGCTAAGCGTAATAGCTGACCGAAGCCACCCCCGTATTGTGTCATATCGACGGCACACAGGATGAGCTCAAGCAGGAGCTCGCGGAGCTGGAGCAGGAAGAGCTCGATAGCAAGCTCATGCAGGATCATGTGCCAGTACATCACCCAGGCGGCCTCAATAAGGCACCCGAAGGTACGTCTTCTCGACTCTGTCCTTGCGGGAAGCCATCTATTCACCCCCGCGTCCACCTTAATGTATCACCACAAGCAATCGAGGACGACGAAGAAACACAGCTCAAGGAACTACAGGCCGCACTGGCCATGTCCTAGTTTCTCAGCCCCATAGCCCTCGCACACCGGATTACCCCCGACTGGAGCTGCGCCGCTCGTTGGCTCCTGGCACGCAGACGTTCATTTTACCCTCCCCTCGTTAGCGTTCGCGCCCACCTCCCACCTCCCGCCTCCCTCCCTCTTCTGCTCTCCTGGCTCGGCCTAATCATCGACGTCTGTGTCCGTACATTATCACCACCCATGGGCCCTTCTTTCTCTTGCCTGGCGTTCTCCCACCATGTTCTATTAGTGCTCTCTGTCTCTCCCCCTCTCCCCTCACTTCCGAACCGCATTGCACCGTGCCTCCCGCAGTTTGACGATGATGAACTGAATATATATCACGACCGGAAGTTTTAGCATCCCAGCCTCTGTACCTCTCCTGCCCTGCCCGTGTCTGAAGCTTTGGGAGCGTCCCGAGTCCTCGGAAGGATCGACAAGAGCGCGCATGCCTGACCTGTCAGGCTGTCCACGGTACCGGGAACGTTGATGAACGAACAACGGCGACAGCGGGTGTGTTTCTCGACTTGTCCCGTACCGTCGGGTACGTATGAGTATATGTACAACAGCGACATTTGTGCGCGCGAGCCGCTTGTAAGCAATTAGTGTGCTAGTATATCGCCCAGTGGGTCGGAAACATGATGCGTGCGTTATCCGAGAGTTCGAACAGCAATACTTCCGTGGTATGTGATGGTATGGGGTGGCGAAGCGCGAAGCGGCG
Organism: Ganoderma meredithae; assembly: GCA_022814645.1. Taxonomy (NCBI): domain Eukaryota; kingdom Fungi; phylum Basidiomycota; class Agaricomycetes; order Polyporales; family Polyporaceae; genus Ganoderma; species Ganoderma meredithae. Next base: position 132,902 of record JAKLMY010000011.1, read on the forward strand.
TGAAGAGGTGTTATGTATGTGTGACAGAGGGGATCGGGTGGGGACGTCGGGGAGCCAGGGTGAGGGCGCGAAGTGGAGCGTGGGAGGGCGAAAGCGGGGAAGCGGGGAAATGTGGGGGGGAGGGGGGGTGTTTGGTGCAGAGATTCGATGAGAGATGCAAGAACGACGACGGGTAAGTTGAGGAATAATTAGCAGATGCGGATGATGATAGTTCTTTCAACGATGGGTGCGAGATGATGACGGCGACGAGGGACCAGCCGGAACGAACGAAACAGCTTAACCGAGACCCGGATAACAAGCATGACACGGGACGGAGACAAAGTATGAGATAGGTGGGACATGCGATCGTGCTCTTTCACCTTGCTCGCATAACACACGGGTAGGCACCTCGTTGAAGGGGTGTGCAGCCGATGTGCGAGAGCGTGAAAGGGTCATGAAAAGCCACGAATCCCGAGAACTCGCCGGACATCGCTGGTGAAGCGAAGGGAGTCCAGCACTGGTAGGAGATCGAGGAGGGCTTCGTCATGAGGATCGTGTGTCCAGCCTTCTATTGGAATCCCGTTCGCTGTGGGCGGAGGGGCTCATCAGACTACCGACAAATCTCCTGCAGTACAGCGTGGATATATACCTTCATTAATGCTATAACACACCGGCGAGTTGTCTATTAGGCAAACCCTAGAGAGATCTTGCTCGACTTTCGACAAGTCCTTGGTATATGATCCGTTTGGGAGTTGTGTGCATTGCTGAAACAGATCGTTCAGCACACTCTAGAAGGGAGCTCGGCACCAAGCCTTACTGACCTCACGAAAATATCGACGACTGAAGATACCGCGACCAGCATCTAGCCAGTCAATTACGGGGTCCGCATATTCTGGCATTGAAGCCGTAAAAATAACGAGCGTGTACCATTGTGATACCTATGACGCAAGTGGGGATTGGTCGGCATGCAACGGTGAACTTGGGGGTGGCGATAGCTGCTCACCTTCCTGAGAAAATAATCGACGAATGGCCTCTTGTACACATGGTAAAGTGTACTCCGACCGCCCAGCACCACCTCAACCGTGTACCCTACGCCCTTATTCCTCCTGCCGAAGCCGAACAATCCTGAACCGCCCGCGGAGAGTATTGGTCGGGAGGTGGAATGGATCAAAGTCTCATCTAGGTCCAGCACGAGGGTTTTCGGCGTGTGGAATGGAGTCTGTTTCGTGGGCGGTGTTGGTCTTACTGAGCGCGAGCGGGTGGCTGGAGGCGTCAGCGAGGCTGGCGCGACCGCAGCTTTAGGACCTGAGACGGGAGAAATTACAGGTATGGGCGATGGAGACATCTCCTTCCCTGGTGGAGGCTTTGTGGGCGGCGAAGGTGGGTGAGATAGAGGGGATGGGATTGTGGGCTGGTACGGAGGATGAGGAGTTGAGTCTAGTAATACAGGCGGAATGAATGGTGTCTTCTCGTCTCTACTCTCGTCCTCGGTGTCCTTCTCCTCCTCATCCGAATTATCTTCTACAGCAGCGTCGTCTGCAGCACCCATAGAAGGCAGCGGATTGTATTGCCTCGTGAGGGAGCGCAAGGCAGCCAGAAGAGCGTTCCAGAGCTGGAGGATGATGCGCACGAAGACGAGATGACGGAGGGCGGGAGACGCGTCGCCGGGCTTAAGGCGGCTAGTTCTCTCTGTTGAAGATACGGAGGGTCGGCGGGATGGGGGCCGGGAGGGCTTCTTGTGGGACATTGGAGGGGCAAGTAGAGAAGAGGATGGGGAGAGGATGTTCGGATTGACGTCGGCGGGAGAGGAGTAGGATCGCTTTAGCGTCCATCCGGATGAAGACGAGGGTTGGGGGACCAAGAAGGACCTGGTCGATCCGGAACGTTTAAGGCGTGTCTGGTGTTCGCCATTATGGAGGAGGGGTGGGGATTCGGTAGTGGGGGTGCTTGGTGGCGCACGAGGGGAAGCAAGGACGTCGAACTGGCGGGATAGATAGCCAAGGGAGTTCATGGGCGTGAGGCCGGCACCGAGAAGGGCGGCCTCGAGGAGGAGTTGGAGAGCGAGGGGGATGAGCGGGGAGAGGAGAGAAGGCTGGGGCTCGTCGGGTTTGGGAGAGGCCAGCAAGCGCCGGGAGAAGCGCGCGCAACGAGCACGGAGGTCGTCGAGAGACGCCATCTGCGCTCAACGCCAGATGCTTGGGGATCGGACGCTGTCTCCCCCATCCTTTTCAATCGCCCCTCCGTCTTCCACGGACGCCTGCGCTCTCGCCCGCGCCCCAGTCTGGCCAACAAACATCGATGAGATACACGTGCAACTGCCCCCTCCAACGTGCGATGCCCTATCGACATCCTCATCCCTCCATCTCATCTTCTTCTCCTGCCCAGCTCCAGCCTCTTCTCATGCGATAAGCCATTTGCCGTCTCGGTCTCCTTTCCTTCCCGCTGCTCGTGGTCACTCTTGCCGTAATTTGTTTTCTTTGTGCTCACCTGCTCCGTGGGCCAATCTTCATTTCGGGTCCTGACCACGGCTGACTGAATCCCCCCGACTAACCCCGCCGCTTGTGACCATGGGCTACGGAGATGGTCCTTGCGCTTTCTCAGTTTTTTTGACTAATGCTGCCGGTTGAGCATATAACTGGCGTGTCTATATCCCATTGCTCGAACCTGCAGCATGCGTTCATTCCATCCACGACGTGAGAGGACCACCTGTCTATCATCCAAACTCGCTTCTCAGAATACAAAACTTGGTTTGCTGAGCACACGGCCAAAAAGTAGAGGGCCCACCGTGGTTCGAACACGGGACCACACGATCTGCAATCGTATGCTCTACCACTGAGCTATAAGCCCAAGCGCGACGCGATGCATGGCGCCACAAGGCTCTTCAGTAGGGACGATTATTTCCAAATGGGAACTTCATCGCGTTAAAATGAGGATTTTGCGAGCCGAATCTCCGGATCCCAGCGTGCGCAGTGGCTGCTGGAAGTCCCGACGCGCGCCTCCCGCCCGCTCTCTGGAGCTCGGTGCACACATTCGCCGCGCTCGCCCGCCTGCGGGGCACCCGCGTCCAGCTATACCCCGCGTGTGCGACTCCCGCGAACCAACAAAGCGCCGGGAGATTTGACATTGATGTTAGGTTAGATACCGGAAACCCCTGCCCTCTTTCATACCCCTTTGCGTCTCCTCCCTAGCGAGAATTTGGTTCAGACGATTGAGGTGCAGCTTGAAGACGCAACACATCACAATTGGGCACCCCGCAGTGGCGATGCAAATCGCGTACGACTTGCGATATGTCGGCCCCCAGGGGCTCGGCCATACATACCTGCGAAATGTCTTTATCCATAAAAATCAGCCCGAAGCAGGAGGCGGACACTCACGATCCAGCCACATCTCCAAATTCTGAGAAGGCATTGACGAAAGCGAGCGCCACCGCACGCTTCGCTGGAGGCCGAGGAAAGGAGTTGCTAATCCATGTGAACAGGACAACATAGCCGGCGTACGACTGCGCCATGAGAAACCTGCACAGTGCCTTCCCGTCAGTGCCACGTCCCAAAGGTAAGCTACCCGCCCTCACTCACAATGAAACATAACGTGCAGCGGTGTTCATCGTGCAAATAGCGATAACAAACCCGACGATCCCGACGAATATAGGTATTGTAGTGTGGTAGAACCTCTCGCTAGTCGCGTCCGAATGCCTGGTCAGAACATCAGTGTTAATCTTTTCATCCTCAGGACTCTTAACACACCTCGAGACCGCATAGGTCACTATCGCCGCGAACACAAACGGCGGCGCACACAGGAGGAGCGTGACCGTCGGGCCGAACCCCATCGTCTGGCTCAGCGTCGGGAAGTACGCATTGAAGCTCAGCGCGACGACGAAGCTTGTCATCGCGACCGCCGTCCACCACACCTTCCAGTCCCGCACTGCGAGCTGTAGGCCTGCCATGTGGCCCCCTCCCGTCTCGGATTCGCTCTCACTCCCATCCCCGACACCGACATCCTCTTCCATGCGCCGTATCGCAAGCTTGCGCTCCTCATCCGACAGCCACCGCGTTGTGTCCGGGAAGTCTGGGAGGACGAAGATGGCACATATGGCCACGAAGACGGTGAGCGACCCCTCTATGTAGAAGAGCCAGCGCCAGCCGGCTTGCCCGAGCTTGCCGTCCAAGCCGTCGAGGATCCCCGAAGCCATGAGGGCGCCGAAGGCGTTCGAGACGATGTTGCCGCAGAAGAGGACCGCGATGCGCGCGCCGAGCTCGCCGCGCGTGTACCACTTGCTGAGGAGGAAAAGTGCGCCGGGGAAGAAGGCAGCTTCGACAAATCCGAGGAAAAAGCGTGTTAAGAGAGCACCTGTGAAGCTGTGCCACCATGGTGAGCTACGTTCAGGTCGATCGTGAGGAGTACAGCAGCTTACTCTTTCGTGATTCCTGCAGAGATTCGATCAGAAAATGAAAATGAGCAGTTTAAACAGACAGAATCGTTTGCTGACCCGTTAAGATAGAGATTACGCCCCATACGATCATGCAAGCCGGAAGGTATATTGAAGGTTTGCCGATGTGGTTGAGGAACATATTCCTGAAGGTGCATTTCAGTTATCTGATTCCATTTCTACCACAGCTAATCGCTCACGAAGGGACTTGCATGATCATGTACCCAATGTACAGGATCGACAGAAGAGTCGCAAATCGTTGACCCTTTAAACCCAGATCTGTTTCGAACCCACGCAGTCGGGCCGCTCTATGGGGATACTTGAGCATGAATCCGAACGGACTCGTATCATGGCTCACCCAATGTTATTTCTATCCATCTAGGTGACGTTTCATCAGGGAATCTAGAAGAACGTGACCTGATCCACACGCGTACGGTACGACGCACATAGTTGAGGATATAGATTACTACCAAAATTGACATGCGCATGTCGATCTTGCGAACAAGCTTGCGCTCCAGACGCCGCCGTGCTTCATACCCACCAAATTCGACATCCGTGTCTTCGACAACGGTTGATGGGGTTATCTCCAAGGCGTCTACCGCCTGCTCAGCGATAGCGACCAGTGACGGTGACTTGGAGGATGTCATCGCAGATATCCAAAGAAACGGATTCCAAGTGTTCTTCCGGGAGCCGCAGGGGGAGCAGGGTGGTGCGGAGACCGAAGGCAATCTTTGTATATAAGCAAGTCGTTCAGGCGAGTCAGCCTGACGCTTTGGTCACAAGGTCCTCCCCCTCCCCCCCGAAAAGAAGCATGACTAGTCGCCCAGATAGCGTGAATGTTATCAGTAACAGTAAAGGAAAGCACGGAGGGTGACCGCCGATGGAAGAATATTAGTCGAGGCAATGGAGCCTTGTGAATATGAACTTGACGTTTTCGGGCAGGATGAGCATATGACCCGGAAGTTGCTTTGTACCAGCAGCACACCCCGAAAATTCATCGTAAACCATATATAAATGCCCACGATTCAGAGCAGATAGCGGAAGCCCTTCTCCTGGATACCCTTCTCCGCCTCCTCCCTCTCCAGTTCCCTGTTCAAGTAAGCAAGGTGCAGTTTGAAGATGTAGCACATGACGATCATGCAGCCGGCGCACGAGACGCAAATGGCGTATGAATTGCGATAGGTGGGTCCCCACTCCTTCGGCCACACATACCTAACTTAACAGTGAGTAGCCGGTTACCAGCTTGAAGTAAAAAGGAAGTCACTCACGATCCAGCAATGTTTCCCAGCTGCGAGAATGCGTTCACGAGTGCAACTGCTACTGCACGCTTCGACGGTGGCCGGGGAAAAGAGTTGCTGACCCAGGTGTAGAGAACAGTGAATCCAGCGTACGACTGGGCCATAAGGAAGCTATGCCACAGAGAATGGGCTCAGGATTGAACACGTGTGGAGAGCGCGCAGTGAACTCACAGAGAGAAGTACCGTGCACCGGTATTCATGGTGCATATAGCAATCACAAACCCAATAACGCCGATGAAAATAGGTACTGTGATGTGGTAGAACCTCTCGCCCGTGGCATCCGAATGTCTGCATGATAAAATGGGAAAGTGAACTCCGAGACAGGAGCAGACTCAACAGGACTAATACATACCTCGAGACTACGAATGCCATAATCGCGGTAAAGACGAATGGCGGCGCGCAAAGGAGGAGAGTGACGGTCGGGTTGAAGCCCAGCGTTGCGGTCAAGGTGGGGAAATATGCATTGAAGCTCAGCGCGATCACCTGGCTCGCCATCGCCAAGCTCATCCACCATACTTTCCAGTCTTTGATCGCCAACCACAACCCGTGCGCGAGACCGCCAGTCTCCGTCTCGCCCTCGTCTCCGACCCCAGCGTCTTCTTGCATGCGCTTCAGCGCAAGCCGCTTCTCCTCATCAGTCAGCCATCTGGTGGTCGTCGGGAAGTCCGGAAGGATGAAAATAGCGCATATAGCGACGAAAACCGTCAGGGAGCCTTCGATGTAGAACAACCAGCGCCAAGCAGCTCTTCCGAGCTTCCTGTCCATGCTATCCAGGATCCCGGAGGCAATCAGGGCGCCGAATGCGTTAGAGATGATGTTGCCGCAGTACAGGACTGCAGTGCGGGTGCCGAGCTCGCTACGCTTATACCATTTGCTGAGCAAGAAGAGGGCGCCGGGCAGGAAGGCGGCTTCGACGAAGCCGAGGAAGAAGCGGGTAAGCAGCGCGCCGACGAAACTGGAGATTGGGAGAGACGGAGATTAGAAGTGCATACATCGTGACCAAGACTGGTGAGAAGTCTCACTTTGTGGCTATACCTGTGCGGCGGAATCAGTGTGGTGAGTAGGGATCCACCGACGGCAGAGCCCACCTGTTAGGATTGAAATCGTGCCCCATATCATCATGGCTGCTGGTAGGTACAACGAAGGTTTTCCGATGTAATTGAGCAGCATATTCCTAGTGGGCGTTGAGCATCCAGTAACGCAATGCAACAATATGAACGGCACCCACGAAGGTATCTGCATGAAAATGTAGCCAACGTAGAGAATCGACAGCAAAGTCGGAAACTGCTGATCATGCAAATTCAAGTCAGTCTCCAGACCGCGGGCTCTTGCTGCCCTGAGACAAAAAGTCAGCAAAGCTCGTCAATAAGACGCAGAGAACCGCACCCAGCATTGTTGCGATCTATCTTGAAGGAAAGGAAATATAGGTAAAGTTCTAATGGTAAGTAACAAACTATCGTAAACGCACATAATTGAGAATATAGATGACGGTCAAAATCGACATCCTCATGTCGATCTTCCTGACCAGCTTGTGCTCTAGTTGTTGTCGTGCTTCCTGTCCCCCAAACTCGGCATCCGGGTCGTCTAAGGGCGTCTTTTGGACATCGGCCCCCGCAGGTATTTTCTCCACATCAGCCTGAGAAGAGGATCTCGAGTACAGCATTGTGAAAAGCTTTTCCTCGGGGAGGGAAGGAGGGGAAGGGGGCCGAATCCTGGTCTGGGAGCCTTTAAATGCGAACGAGGTGGCAATAACCCGGTACCATCAACGTGGGCTGCCCATGGGAGATAGGTTTATGAGTCCCCGCGTCGCCACCTCGGACGCGGGGCTCCAGATCACAAGGCCAAAGTTTGCGATACTAGAAGCCTTGCTAGAAGCTGCCGCCCCGAGGAGCCGTCCCGACTCCGGAGCATCGGAGAGGAGGGCCGTCCCAGACATGATCACGATGCCTTCTGAGCATTGCACAAGGTAAGGAGTAGAGAGCGGTAGAGCTGCAATTTCCCGAGGGGAAGATGGTGGCGTGAAAGAGAGTCGCTCGACAGTCTGAGTCTCGAGCGCGCCTGGCGACGTGGACGGTTGCACAAACTGTGGTTGCGTCGGGAGGCGCGGACCGCTGAATGGCCACGCGCACGTGACAGACGCGAACGTTGTTTACGCGTTGTGATGACTTGGCGCCGGATCCGCTCCTGTCCCCCGCTTTGCGCCTCCGTTCCTGTTCGACCTTCCTGTCTCATACCCGCTCGTCTTCGACCGCCTCCATGGATGCCTAACGCACCCGCTGTCGCTGCTTGACTCTGCTTCACGACCCGCCTGCCCGACGACTCTTCAGCCATTCTCCCCCGGGAATCTCCGAATCCAAGGACCATGGAGATCGCGGAACTTCATCTCACCGCTCAGGAGCGCATACAGCTCGCTATTTCTCGTCTACCTGCCCTCACTAAGGCAGACATACCCGTTGAGGACTCATGCCCTATCTGTTTGAACCCTTTCGACGCGATTCTCGATGACCAGACCCGGGAGGAACTGGGAGAAGGCGGAGCCGATCCGGATGAGTCGATTGGTGTGACCAAATTGGTCGGTTGTGGCCATCTATTTTGCAAAGCATGGTGTGTGCCGCGTCATACATCACTGTTCTGTTCTGCAACCGTCTCAATGGCTGTCTTTCGTAGTTTGGTGGAATGGATACGCGGAAGGGTGAGCCTGTCGACATGCTGAGAGTGTCCGACTTTCTCGGAGAGCTCAACCCACAATGCATTCCTTAGCATGGCAGTTGCCCTTCGTGCAGGCACGTCTTCTCCAGTGTGAGGCCTCCGTCTGACTCTGACAACGAGTCATCTGATGGCGACTATGTTCCTGGGGATGACGAGGAAGACGAGGAGGAGGACGGCTTCTTCGATTCTGATGGCTTCATGGACACTGAGTCCGAGTTCGACGACATGGACGTTCAAGTCAACCTGCTCGGCGCTCCTCAGGGCACGAGCGAGTTTGACATGGACGTGAACCACGACGCCGTTTTCTGGGAGGAGCAGGCTGCGGATGTGAGCATGGAGGACTCCAACTGGGGCTTGAGTGACGGCGCATCTGACAGCCTCTCAGAGGTGGAGGGCTTGGCCGTGAGTGATGAACTGCCAGAGGACGATGGTGAGTGATCGTTCACCCTGAACTACCACAACTCTCCCTAATCGCAATGTGCAGATGCGGCAGTTTACAGTGATAGAGGCGAAAGCTCTGGGGCTATCCAAGCTCCCGACAACAGGTCCGTTCATCCGAAATAATCGGCGCCCGCGTATGCACCTTTGGGATCCGGAATGCATCGGTTTATCCTTTCATCATCCACTTTGGCTTTTTGTAACATAGACATGTATATTTCCACATCGACTGTTTCATAATCAGACATAGCTCGAGCTGAGAGTACAATTGCATGTATTCTATCTCTTCCGTGGCTATCCTATTCCTTGATGCGCATTTGTCTCACAAATCTCACACCTTGACGGAGTCCAATATATCCCTAACCATTGCGCCCTCCCGCCCGTCCTTCCAAACACCAGTGAACTTCCCACTCCAACGCGTGCCCTTCCCCCCACCTTTAACATGCAGCTTGACTTTCAGCGCGTCCCCGACCTCCTTCACCTTCTTGTCATCCGAGCCAAAGACAAGCACCACAGTCGTGCTCGCAGCCGACTGCGCAGATGACGACGACGACAGCACGAGTAAAAACGCCTCCTCCTTTCCCCTCTCGGCGACCCTGTCCGCAAACCGCGTAGTAATTGCAGACAAAAACCCCAGCACATTCCCGGTGTCGTCTGTCCTGTGCTCGTGCCGCACTAAAGCTCTTTTGTCCGGCAAGGAGGAGAGGAGGCGGTCGGCGACGGACGTGGCAAGCTCGGCCTCGAGGTCCTCGACGCGCTTGGTCGCGCGGCGGCGGTCGTCGACGACCTGCTGCACGCGCTCCGGCACCTGCGGCGCGCCACAGCTCATGATTCCCGCCGTCGCGGAAAGGAACGCGTGCGAGGACGTCAGGTGCGCGAGCAGGCGAGGGCCGGAGAGGAAATAGATGCGCACGGATGATGCTGTGGAACGGGAGAGGGTCTCCGTTTGCGGGAGGATGAAGAGCTGGAGGTTGTGGATTGTGGGAGCGTGCGTCCCGCAGCATCTGTCAGGATGAAGAGTACTGAGCATTCATGTGTCAGTGGGCGCGTGGCTAGATGTGGTTACGCACGGATTGCGGTCGATACCGTCGATGATGACGGTGCGTTTCACGCCGCCGGTGTAGTTATCTGGAATACCAACGCTTGGAGTTTCGTAGACTTTGTTGGCATCATGGAGTTCCTCGACTTCTATGTATACGCTTCGGCCCTCGAAGACGAGTTTATTGCATTCTTCCTGCGTGAATGTGATTTCCTCCGGTGTTAAACCTCGCGGCAGCTCAACGTAACACGGGGTTGGCCATGCCGTCAGCGACCAAGCCAATGTCGGGAGGTTCAGCTTGTTCTCGAGCACAGCAGATAGCAAGTGCTGAGACGTGTGCATGGAAGCCTGCGGATGCGACACAGCATATGTTGACCAGCCGAGATTTACATTCAGTAAACTGAAATATGTACAACGATAACAACCAGGGTAAACATACGTGATCTAGCCGACGCTTGTAACCTTCTTCCCCCAACGAGGCGCCGACCAGGGCGCCAGGCGAGAAGACTTGGATCGCATGGTCAATCTTCTGCTCGGACCTGAGGCGGACGTAGTGTACGGCGTGACCTCCAAGACGTTTGGCCTCCACAACATCCCAGATCTCCCCATCGGTACTTGTCAGGATTCCAACGTCGGACGGCTGTCCCCCGCCCTCGGGGAAGATGATGGTGTCACGGAGGATAATTTCGAGGAGCGGGGCGGTCGGTGTGGGAGCCGTCTTCTTCTTCTTGCCCTCCCGTCCATTTGAGGGTGGTGCTACACTCTGGGACTCGCGGCAACTCACGGATGTGGTTGCGAGGTCACGCAGCAGGGGGTCGCCTGAACGAATATGCGAAAAGTAGTTCCGTTAGTGCGGTCAGTAACGTTTTATCTCGGATACGCCAAGGCTAAGGCTTACGCTGGCAAGCCAAGAGACCAACGGGGATGGGTTGGAGGGGATCTGAGGGGATGGTCAAGGTGGGAGAGACGATCCGATGGTACGTTGGCGGGGTGACTGAGGGAGGTGAGAGCGTCGCAGTTGCTGCCATTGCCATGTTTTCGGGTTGAAGTGGATGGATCTAGATGGCCAATATATCGTATGTCAAGCTGAGTTCTCTCGCAGTCACGTCCTGCAGGATGTCGCCAATTGCTGCTGTTGAAACAGCGAAGGGGGCTCTAGAGCGCTTTGGAAGATCCTCTCGGATTTTGGTCTGGCATTCCCACTGTGCGGGTCGATCGGCAGGGTCAGAAACAAGTCAGAAATCCAGCAGGTGCCCGCAGGTTTCTGAGGGTGACACTGACTTGCCCACCGCCCCACGGGACGAGCATCCGGACGTCTCGGCGATTATCACGGACTATCTCGGACCGGTCAAAGGAACGCTCTGCTGTTATACAATTGATCCCCGCACCTTCATCCCAGCGAAGACTCGGGGAACGGACAGGCTCCGACAGTAAGCGATAGCGGAATTGAATGTTTAAAGACCGCGAAGGCGTCTGTATTTCAAGGCACCGGGAAAAGGTAAGCGCGCTGCGTGCATCCTTTCCCCGCGCCCCCCTGCGCCCCCCCCGGTTCCCCACACTACGGTGGGGTGGTTTCTCCGCCGCGTATCTCTGCAGATTTCTCTTCCATATTGCCATCGCTTGCGCATGTTTGCCTTTCTGTCTAGTCTCCTCTTCAGAGGCGCTCGCTCTTCCAGCGGATATAAGCTCGTGCCCGTACGTGATGGATCGCCTTGCCCTCCTTGCCCCTGGAGTTCCTAAGCCCTTGCAATTCTCCTCCGTCGTGCGCCTTCTCCCCACCCTCTCGGCTTTCGTTCGGAAACGATATGTCGACGCATTCCCTCGAGAAGGGCCATGACAGCCGGCTCGCCGATGTCGAGGCTGCGGCCAGAGCACGGCACACGGGCGACGAAGAGTTCGGCGGCACAGAGGCGAGGAAGAAGCTGGAGAAGAAGCTCCTCCGCAAGCTCGACATGCGCATGTCCATCCTCATCGTGATATACATTCTCAACTACGTGAGTTTACAACTTCGTCTGCTTGCAGTGCATTGTGGCGCTTGGTACTCGATCAGTGGGGTCTGAGCTAATCGGGCTTCATTCTCTCCTCCACCACTTTAGATCGATCGTAATAATGCATCGTGAGCCTATTTCTTGTTCTTGCTGAAGTCGCGGCCCCTTCAGGTTGACGCTGCATACGTCCTTGCAGAGCAGCAAGGTTGCGCGGGTTCGAGAATGACTTGCACCTCAAGGGGCAAGAGTTCAACACCCTGCTGAGCATCCTTTACGTTGGATACATCATCATGCAGATTCCCTCGTGAGTAATTTGATAGCGTTGCCATACATTGCGCGGACCTCTTACCCTGCCACTACGTGCAGGAACATGTTCCTCAATTACATCGGGAAGCCATCTCTATACCTCCCAATCTGCATGGTCGTCTGGGGGATGATCTCCACTTTGACCGGAATTACGACCAAGTGAGTTTCGTGATATTCGGACTTGTTGACAACGGCTCCTGACAAGACGTAGCTTCACGGGCGCGCTCCTCACACGTTTCTTCCTCGGATTTGTGGAGGCTGCGTTCTTTCCTGGGGCTTTGTTCCTATTGTCCAAGTGGTACAAGCGGTCCGAGCTTGGCGTCCGGACGGCGGTACTTTCTTGCGGCAGCTTGATTAGCAACGCATTCGGGTCGCTAATCGCGTCTGGCATCCTGGACGGTATGGAGGGAAAGCTCGGACATGCAGCTTGGAGGTTTGTGCTCTCAGCAGGCAACTCATGTCAGATGGACTGGTGCTGATTGAACATAGATGGCTGTTCTACATCGAAGGTGGCCTCACCATGTTTGTTGCTATTCTCGCCATCTTCATCCTGCCAGACTTCCCCGCCACCTCGCATAATTGGCTGAGCCCGGAAGAAGTCCTCCTCGCCGAGAAGCGCATGGAGGAAGACGTTGGCATCGGTGATGGCGAAGAAACTGAGAGTGGTGGACGGTTCCACGGTTTCAACTTGGCCCTTGGGGACTGGAAGGTGTGGTGGCTTGCTGTCGCTCTCACCAGCATGGTCATCTCGCTCTCCTTCAACGCGTTTTTCCCGACACTCAGCGCCACTTTGGGCTACAACTCCACGATCACCCTTCTGCTCTGTGCACCCCCCTGGGTGTTCGCCACTATAGCGGCGTTCCTCGCAAGCAGGCACTCGGACCGTACCGGCGAACGGTTCTGGCACATCGCCATTCCTCTAGCGATCGGCATCGTTGGTTTCGTGATGGCTGCTTCGACGATGGAGCTTGCTGCACGTTACGTCGCCTTGTGCGTCATATACCCTTCATTTTGTTGCTCCTTCCGGAGACTTACCCGCGGTGCTGCAGGTTCCTTATGGCGCAGTCGTACGCTGGCTTCATCATCTTCCTCGCATGGATTAGCAACACCATCGCGCGACCCCCGTCGAAGCGTGCCGTCGCTCTCGCGTTTATCAACTCGTTCTCACAGCTCGGCAATATCTCCGGATCGTGAGTGCCCTGTTTGCATATGCATAACCTTTCGCAAGAGCTCGATTCTCATTATCCCCTCTTCACCGCATACACATACAGATACGTGTGGCAGAAGCCCTGGGGACCGTCATACAGGAACTCGTACGCAATTTGTATAGCAACAAACGGTCTGTGCATCGTGATGTGCTATATTTTCAAGCTACACCTCGAGCGGGAAAACTGCCGGTTCGCAAAGAAGGAGCGGGAGAACGGACAGCCTGAGGGCTTCCGGTACATTTCATGAAGCACACCGGCGGCGACAACCCGACGTCGACTTCGTGTGCTTACGATCTTACCACGCTTTGCAACGTAGCATAAGTATACCGTACTGTATTGTTTAGGTTTAGCAATGGATCCCTGGATTCCTTGGACCGACCGACTGTACACGACGAGGATCGTGCAAGCTCAATCTTAAGGTGTAGTTCAAGGGGGAACATGAGGATACGGACCTGCGCAAGATGGCGCGGGGAGGTGGGCCCGCCAAGTCCGGGATGACGTCCGATTGCGATCTGCTGGAGAATCCTCGGCTTGCTCGCTCTGGCACCTGACTTGCACTTGCCCGACGCCAGACTCTGGGCTGCAGCTCCCGCCTCCCATGCAATAAATACAGTCCAGGTCGGACACTCGCTCTCGCCAGATTGTCACCCAACGACCCACTCGCACACTCGCCGTGACCCCAATCCCAGCACTGACTCACGCTATCAGACATGACCGCAACCAGGGAGCTGCACGACCGATGGATGTTCACCCAGGTGGGCGGCGGCGAGGTCGTGAAGGACGGAGAGTGGTTATCGGTTCGTACTTTCCCGACGACAGTCCATGTCGAGCTACTAGAGCACAAGAGAATTCCGGACCCAGTGAGTTCCATCAGATGGTCTGTTGAAGAAATGTGTGACGCTCATCCATGTGTCCCCAGTTCGTGGGTCTGCACGAATGGGAAGTCCAATGTAGGATGTCTCGCGATACATTCATTGTCCGATGAGACCTTGAAGTCATGATATACATGTAGGGATCGGCGAAGTGGAATGGGCGTTCAAGACGACATTTGACGCGAGCGAAACGGAGATTGCAGCAGAGAACGTCGATCTCGTCTTCGATGGGCTGGACACATTCGCTGCCGTTGAGTTAGTGAGTATTGTACGTTATGTTGTTATTGTTTCACTGATATCAATGGTATTGTCAGAACGGGCATAAGATCCTGGAGTCAGTTTTCTCCTAACCATTGCGCCTACTTCGTCTCACCTGTGTAAGGACGGAGAATCAGTTCATCGGGCATCGAGTCCCAGTCAAGCAACATCTCCAGGCCGGCGAAAATACTTTGCTTCTAACGTTCTCGAGCGCATTCAGGAAGGTACTCTCATATTCCCCAAGCATTACGATCGAAATGTTAACCCGAATTCAGGGCCGGGAGGTCGAAGAGAAGCATGACAAGCTGAACCTATGGAACGGAGACTCAAGCCGTCTTCACGTACGCAAGGCCCAATTTAAGTGCGCAATCATGCCCTCATCTCTTGTACATCATTGACAATATGCACAGCTATGGGTGGGATTGGGGTTAGTTCTATCAGTGATGTCCCGCACACCTAGACTGAGAATCTCGCCCTCCAGGCCCGGTACTCATGACTGTCGGCCCCTGGAAGCCAATTCGCCTCGAGACCTACACAACGCGTCTCGTTGACCTCGACGTTCGCCCGCGCGTGGACGAAAAGCTCTGTGCAGTCGTCGACATTACGTTTGAGCTCTCGAAGAGCGACCGCAATATCGCGACTGTGTCTATAAATGACTCCGACGGCAAGGTTGTGATCGGCCAGACGGACCTCGCTATCCAGAGTGAACGCGCAGAGGCTCATTTCAAGCTGTCTGCTGGCGCTTTCGATCTCTGGTTTCCGGTGGGGTACGGCAAGCAGCCGATGTACACGGTCGAGATCAAGATCACCGACAAGGTTCGTGTAAAGCGGCAAGGTGGTTGATCGAGTCCTGAATGGCGCGCCGGTTTCTCCAGGATGGTCATCTTCTTGCCTCCAAGTCTCAGAAGTTCGCCTTCCGTCGCGCCGTCATAGTTCAGGATGAGCTTGTGGGGCAAGAAGGGCGGTCATTCCTGTTCGAAATCAACAACATTAGGATTTTCTGCGGTGGTGCGTATCAAGTAGCCGCCTGTCGGAAGCACGTCGCCTCACCATGATCCTCGTGCAGGATCAAATTGGATTCCTGCCGATTCATTCTTGACAAGGTGTGGCTAAACGCAAGCAGTTCGCGTTCTGATTATATGACTGTGTGACTTCTGTATGCCCAGGCTCACCGCTGAGAAGTATAGGCAATGGCTTCAGCTCCTCGTGGATGGGAATCAGAACATGATCCGGGTGTGGGGTGGTGGAATCTACGAGGCAGATGCCTTCTATGACATTTGCGACGGTTCGTGGCGTGCGCGTGCACTGAAACGCGGAACGAACTAACTCGTTTTCCATAGAGCTTGGTATTTTGGTCTGGCAAGACTTCATGTTCGGCTGTGGGCAGGTAATTCCAAAGGCGCTCCGTTTGCTCTCATCATGTACTGAAATCGTCCAGTACCCTGCATACGATTCGTTCATTAATTCGGTTGAATTAGAGGCCGAACAGAATGTCAAGAGGCTCAGGCACCACCCATCGATTGTGATTTTCGGTGAGGAGAGCCTCTCTTAGCAATTGGTCAACCGCTCACCGCCATCGTCGTCTGATATCCCTCAGCTGGTAATAACGAAGGTCTGCTCTCTTCTCTCCGGACGACACAAGAGCGAAGCGTGCTAATGATCGATGGACTACACAGATTATCAGCTCGCGGAGTCCTGCAAACTGCAGCTAGATTATTCAGATGAGAAATCGGACTTCCGGGACACGGATTTCCCAGCGCGCTACATCTATGAACGCCTTCTACCGTCGGTGGTCGGACGTCTGACCGACACCCACTACCACCGCAGTTCGCCTTACAGTGGCTTCGGGAAGGTCACCACGGACAAGAACTACGGCGACCTGCATCAATGTGAGAGGATCAATGGGCACCCGGCGACCGAGCGTAATATTTACGAATGATCTCGCAGGGAATGTCTGGCACGGATCTCAAGAACCTTGGCACAACTGGGACATCCTCGCAGGGCGGTTTGTCTCGGAGTTTGGGATGTGAGGGTGAAGTGCTCTTAGATGAGTTCCCATACTGACCCCTTCGGTTGCTTTCAGGCAAGGATACCCGAACATCCGCACCATCGACTACTGGTTGGGAGGCGACAATGCGGAGCGACACCCCCAGTCACGGTGGGGCCATCAATCGCTCCGGGGATACAGAAGTTACGTACTCACTAGACACAATACAGGACAAATTGCAACCACAACAAAGCCGACGGCTTCGAGCGCAGGATTGAGGTGGGCGAGCAATTCATTCGTGAGAGCGCGGTCGTCCACTTGACCCCGGTCGTCTCGCTTGTGGCAGCTCTACCTGGTGGAAAACTTCAAGCATGCTTTCGACATTGAGAGGTCAGTCGGACAAGTTGATCTGTGATTGGCGGCCACTGACAGTCATGGGTAACATCCCAGTTACGTGTACTACACACAAATCATGCAGGCCGAAACCTTGGCTTCAGCGTATCGCTTGTGGCGTCGCAACTGGAAGGGACGGGGTAAAGAATACACAGCGGGCGCGCTGGTTTGGCAGGTGAGAATTGCTTCTGTATGATAACAAGTCCAGTCAGACATGCATGACCACAAGTAAGAACACTGACGTCCACATTCCTTCTTGCCCCATTGGCGGACACGACATCGAAGATCAATGACTGTTGGCCTGTGACTTCGTGGGCCATCGTGGACTACTTCCTCCGCCCGAAACCCGCGTACTACACCATCAAGCGTGAGCTCCAGCCATACACGGTAGGCATGACACGCAAGGAGCATAAGAAGTTCGCCGACGGCCGTTCCGCGGCCTTCTTCACCATCAACACCGTGCTGGACGTGTGGGGCACGAACTCCACGCTCGATGCCAAGAAGGCGACCCTTGAAGTCACCGCCTTCGACCTGCACGCCCCGGACTGGCGCGAACGCTTCTCGCGGGACGTCACCCTCGCGCCCAACGCGGCAACCGAATTGTGGAGCGGCACGCTCCCTGGGCAGCCGCAGCGCACAAAGGCGAGCGAGGTGCCAAAGACGATCATCGTGTCCGCGCGCCTGTTGAGCATCGACGACGGGAGTGTTCTCGGGCGGTACTCGAACTGGTGCGTTTGGTCCCCCAGGCGTGCGCGATGCACAAGCACGCGCGCCCCGTCGAGCAATTTTACTGACCTTCTCCTTCTCCCTGCTCCTCGTTTTACCCCATCCTTCTCTTCTCTTCTTCCCCTCCCATGGCCTCGGCTGGTGGGCTCCTTCGACGATGTCATCTGACGCTCCGCGCACTTGTCGCGGACCCCATTTCTCGGCGCCGGCGTGTCGTGTCGTGGTTCTCGGCCCCCCATCCTCGTGCGTTCTCGCTCTCTCGCTCGACTTGGTTCACATCCACGTTCATTTCGCGACGTCCGACGCGTCCGATCCGCCAGGCCCGAGCCGTTCAAGTACGTCCACTTCCCGCCACGCGCCGAGCTCGGCTTCGAGGCGACCGTGGGCGCAGACGGCGCGAGCGTGACGCTCTCGACCAAACGGCCGATCAAAGGCGTCATCCTCGACGTCGATGGGGCACAGGACGCTCAGTGGTCCGACCAGGCGATCGACCTCGTCCCGGATGATCCGCAGACGGTCGTCGTACAGGGCCTCGGGGGCCGCAGCGTCCGCGCGCGATTCCTCGGCGACGGCTCCGCGTGAGGCCGAGGCCAAGGGCTGGGAGGAGGAAGAGGCGTGTTGGGCTAGGCTCCATGAAGCGGTGGCTGGGCTCAGTGCATGCCTTGGTCTTGTGCCGGGAAGCGAGGGCGGTGTTAGCTGTACGATACATTCGGTGTTGCGCGCGGGGAGAAGAAGGGTGGTTCGGGGGGAGAGGCGCGAGGCGGCTGGAGCCAGACTTGAAATGCGAGGAAGCGAATGCAGAGCGAGGCGCCAGTGGGGTGACATACACGTATCTGGAATGCAGAAGGCACGGAAGGCGCTGCAGGGGGGTTACTTAGCGTTAGCTTCGGGGAGCAGGAGGTACTGTTGCCTGTAAAGTCAAGTCTGAAAGATGGCAGGAGAAGCTCTGACCACGAGCCACCGCCCAGGAGGCGAGGCGTGCAGCGTACAAGGTACGAAGAGTCATTGTGGCGCACTGGCAATGTCAACCAACGGTCACGGCAGCTGCAGTCTGTTCGCATTCGGTTGGTGGCGTAGCTCTGCATTGCACCAGAAAGTCGCCGGACCTGCCACAGGTAGACACACTGCGCTGTATCCAGACGCGGCGGCCTCGTCGTTTCCGCCACGGCCTGTCTGAGTCCGAGTCAGTGGCGACTGTGGCCAGCAACCGCAGTGCGGAACTTGTGCTGCCAAGCGGCTTGGACACTGGTGACATACAGGCCGCCGGGTCATCGGACGGACGTTCTCTCGTTTGATCGGGCCACGCGTCCAGGGCGGTAGCTTGTCGCGTGCATGTGGACGACGTGCGTGGACCAAGCGAGCGAGCATACCGGAGCCAGTGACCGTGGACGGTGTCAGCTCAAGGGGTGAAAGTAACAACGTACTCTTCTCACTTAGCCCCCCACGGCGAAGCCTCGATTGAGGTCGGAGAGTCCATGTACCACGGGCGGCGGGATCAGCTGGAAAAAAAGAAAAGGCAATGATACCTTGCGGGTGTGCGTGAGGGGTTGCGCGTTAGGGTTTCGTGAGTTTGGATGTGACTGTAAGTTATAAGTATTGGTGGGAATTACGAACCGCAGGGGAGAGCTGTACATGGCGCGTGCATGCATCCCCGGGAGGGGCCTATAGTAAACAACAACGACGGCAGGTCATACAAGCTGTACATATGATGGAAGAGACGACTATGCAGGACCTAAGGGGAGGGGGAGGGGTAGATGCAGCGGGTCAGGACGTGGGAGGAGGGGATGGTGAATGAGGGGGTGGGATGGATAACAAGGATACCAGCGCAGCCGAGGGTGTGGAGCGGAGCGGAAGTGTCAATCAGAGTCCGAGTATACAAGAATACTGCAACCCAGATAGCGATGTGTCAGTCTTGGGAGGAGGGCAACGGGGCGGGGAAAGGAGACAGGGCGGAGACTGTAGTAACCGTTCATGAAGGCGGCAGACGAAGAAAGCGGGGAAAACGAGGGGGAATCGAAGGGCAAAGAGCCTGTATGCGGGGGGAGCGAGAATCGAGTGCCAATGCGTCAAAAGTCGAGGTACAGACCATTATGGATGTGTATGCAAGAATTGCGTTCTATGGCGGGGTGCGAGTCAAAAAGTTCGGGTGCAGGAGTGCTTCACATGATGTTGCAACTGCTAGTTTTGGGCTCCGCCTTGTTACTTGGTTGCCGCTTCTCGATTTCGGCGAGGCAGAGCTCAAAGACCTTAGCTATGAGAGCAAAAACAGGTTGCGTGAGCTTCTGGCTAAATCACATGGCTGGCACGCGAATGCAGGGGGTGACATACCAACGTTGACATTCTCCTTGGCACTTGTTTCTACATGCGCGGCGCCGAGCTCAGTTGCGAGTTCCTGGGCCTCCTTCGCCTGCACCTGTCTGGATGGTCTATGAGGAAAAGTAGAGTGTGGGTGACGAGGTCGAGCGCGGCACGCAGACAAAGCCACCATGGAAGCATACAGGGGACGGAAAGGGTGGCGAAGAAGTAGACAGGATGCTCACCTGTTTTGTAGGTCTATCTTGGAGCCCACAATTACACAGGGGATTGAATGCATGCCGCAGAAGTTGATGATCTTGTCATAGACGACTTGGACCATGTCGAAGGACTTGTGATTTGTGACGGAGTAGACAAGAACGAAGCCATGGATGCCGATTGCGTGCTTGGAATTAAGGATGGTATATTCATCCTGCAGAGGGAGGAAAGGAATAGGGTGTCAGCGAGCGGTTATGGACGGTGAGCGGCGGCGCGAAAAGACGGACCTGACCGGCGGTGTCGATGATGTCACACTCGTAGTCTACGCCCTTGTAGTTGACGGTCTTTGTGAAGACGTTTTCGATGGTGGGATAGTAGGACTCGACGAAGTGGTTCTCAATGAACTGGATGACGAGTGACGACTTTCCTGTGATCCGGGACGAGGGGAACGGGACGGACCGTCAGCGGGACAGTTTGTCGCGTGGACAGGGGTGGAAGGACGAACCAACAGAGCGGGAGCCGAGGACGGCGATCTTGCGCTGGTTGAGGATGTTGCCGGTCATTACGGGGAGAAGAGGGACGAGGAGGAGAGACGGGGAGGGAGGGCGAGGCAGGGGGAGAGGGCGAGGCGGGCCCGGGATGAAAGAGGGGCGAGGGGAGGACGGGCATACTTAACGGAAGCGCGATCCGGAAATGGCCAATCGTTGCCACTCCTGCTGATCTCGCCCGTCTGACAGTCTCCGTGCTCCCCATCCCCCTCCTCCCTCCAGCCCCCGCCTTCTCCCCCGACACTCCCTCGACCCCTCCCCCTCCGCAGCTCTCTTCCTCTCTTCCTCCTCGACCCACACTCCCCCCACACCTCCCCCCTCGCCTCCTCTGGCCATCCCTCCGCCCCTTTGCGTCCAGCCCACACGCCCTGGACCCTCGCCTCCTGCCTGCTCGCTCTCGCCCCAATGCCGCTCGTCGACTTCCTGTTGGCTTGCCCCCAGCGCCCACCCATTTCCTTTACGTCTCCGCACGTCTTCCCTACTGTTCACCTGCCCTCCAGCCTCTGGTCTGGTGATGTCTTGATGTCCGCGACTCCTTTTCTGGACGCCCCTTGCTCTCGCTGCGAGTCCACCGCCCGTCTCAATCGGCAATCGTGACAACGAAACCTGCCTCTGTCGCCACCCCCGTGCCCTTGGTCTGCAGTTGTTCTTCGCGCTAACCACGTCCGTCCTTCCAATCCGGTGCTCGACTGCCCCTCTGCATCCCTCCCCCCCTTCCTCTCCTCGTGTCACCGTCGTCTGCAGCGGTCCACAAGCGTGTTTTCTCATGTTTATGGCTTCCACTCTCTTGATCACCACCGTCTTGTCATCAGGATACACATGCCAGTCTTCCTTGTTCTAGACGCATCTCTCCTACCTCTTACCCGTGTTTACCCGACCCGTCTCGTTTCATGCGCCCAACTCAATGTCTATTACTCCACTGCCAGGACAACTCGCCGCAAAGTACGTCGCCACAGAGCCGGTTTTATAAACCAGCCTCGGTGCCGGAGGTTTCGCAGTGCAGTGCCGATCGTCCTTGCTCAAGCGCATGCAAACCGATCAGGATCGCCCCATGCGACCGTTTGTGCTTCAAGCTAAACTCCTTGATCGTGATATAGTTGGTAGATGAGGTATCTCTGACATAGATTCCGCCGGCTCCACGCGTACGAGAAGTGGAGCCCCGCAGTCCCCCAACCGACTCGGCTCCACGCAAAGTCGGCAGCCACCAAACCTGCGTGGTGTCCACACAGTGGCGATACTGGACATTTGACGCGTTTTTCCACCGTTTGACGGGTTCTGAGAGATGTTTCGAGGATACACTACAAAAGTCCAGCCTTCACTGGTGATCCTGCATCCAACGTCGTCGATTGATGGTCGTTGTTGGCGATGCACTCTCAGACTTTGGAGCGGGTGGATATCATGCGACCGCGTCGGTCATCTTTGTCTCGTTCTTTTGTCTCACATTTTCCTCTAGTGAGTACTTACTTATTGGCGATGTCCAACATGAAAATGGGTGTGTCCCCTCGATCACCATCACGCCACATAATTGTCCTCGCTCTTTCGAACCAGCGGCCAGCCAGCAAGCACCGGTCTTCTGTTTGAGGGCCACGCCCGGTCTCGTTGCATAAACCGAACACACAGGTCGTTATTGTCAGCAGTCGCATCTCGAACTCCTCTGAACTACTATAAATCAGCACTCAACATGCGCTCGAGTCCGCGAGCACAAAGATGCAGCATTCCAGTGTACATGTCATTCTCCATCCTCGACGGCCGTGCGTGCTATCTTGTGCAATCTCCTGTCTATCCCCTCTCGTGCTGCTTCTCCAGCGCGCTTTTGCTTTCCAAGAGTTCTCGCGATTGGGGGCCCGGACTCTCAGCCGGATCAAAACAGGCGGATCGACGCGCCTCGCGGGGTTTGCGATGTGGCTCCTTCTCCCTCGCGTGCCAATGGCATGGCTGCTGGTGTGACCGAGCACCGGACCGGACCGTCCCTCCCATGCCAGCCCTGGGCCATCCAGGAACGGGTGTCCCCGTCGTCTCGTACGCGTGTGGCTCGGGAGGACCTGAGGAGTGGGATGAACTGCACCCACTTGATTGCGATTCGAGGTGACGCGTACGAATTTAACTTGGCGCGGGCGCGCGGAGGCCGCTTCATATGTTTATTCGTCGGTTAGTGTCAGTCGCCTCAATGTGTGTGTTTGAACGAATTTCTCCGAGGAAGGACTGGGGGAGCTTGGGCTTGGGATTTGGCGACCCGAAGCGACGGGCGCTGCGAATAATCCTCGCTCAAGCTCTGGCCTCGCGCGGTCGACGATCCGGCACAGCGCAAGCGGGGGTCCAAATTGCTGCCTGTGGACTGGCCAAAGTTGCAGCGGTCTCAGAAGGCGCTGTGGAGAGACCTCGAGCTCTCGTCTGGGGAGTGTGATTGTGCGGCCATGGACGGCGGGAATGAGAAGCCCAGACCCTGCGTGGCTGGGCCCGGTTGTTGTGCCTTTTGCATGCATGCGACGCGCGATTGGAGAGGCGCAGCCGCTGGTATGACAGGCGGACGAGAACGCCCTACGGCCTAAGCAATCTGCTGCGATGACCAGGGAGTGACGAATGCCGGCCAGAGCGTGCTCCGGACCGGCTCGAACGAGCGAGAGGCTCGTATTCACGCTCAAGCCGCCGACGTTTGCGTAGCCTGTAGGCACCCGAATACCAAACTTCTATCGTATGGGGCGATCCCGAAGGGAACGCACGGAACGGAGGAGTGCCACCTATTCCCCGGGCAAAGTCCCGAGAGCTGAGGCGCTCATACTGGGCAGCCCCAGAGCCCGAGTCGCCCATGCCAGGGAGAAGAATGTGGAAGACCGGATGCCACAGCGAGCGTTTGTAGCTTGGCGTGTACGTGCAACATGTCGTCTGGGGCGCGCAGGGTCATCTCCATGACAGTTTGTCGCCGCACGCCCTCTGGACGGCCACACCATCTTTGGGACCTTGAGGTGGAGTGGGGCGGCGCGCCGCCCATGAATAATGTCGTCTCCTCGGGGCGCGTGGTTCTGCACTTCGGCGTAAGCGCAATACTGCTTGGAGGGGGCTCCGGGGAACAGGTAGAGACGTGCCTGTCTCTAAATGCTAACTGTCGGGCATCTCCGCCCCGCCCATGGCCTCCTCTGGCCATACATGCGCATCCTGCAGAAGACGATCAGGGCTGAGAAACTGAGTCTTTGCCAGCGTCGATTGGGCCACCCAGCGAGGCACGCTGCACGGATCGCAGCTTGTAAGGACGTATGCTTTCTCTTCTTGAGGACTGGAGATATATGATTGCGAGACGTTCATGTGGTTCCGACGGCTGAAGGAGTGTGGTTGGACAGATAGACGACGAGAGTGGGTTATGTTTGGATTGGATGAACTCTGTGAGTTCTAAGTCCGCTTCTGGGACCAGCCAGTGAAACCTGACGCGATAGCGTGCGTGCAGGGGAGTGTGTGATCCCGTCCTGGCGCGGATGCAGTATGCTGAGAGCCTCCGAAATATCGGTGCCCGTGTCCTCGCGTTCAGTAAACTGCGACGGCCGCTATGGTCGAAATTGGAAGGAAGACAGTGGATGCGTGCGAGCAAGTTCATTTCCATCGAGATACCATGCGCCCGCCCATTAGTCACACACGTCATAGATAAGACAACGGGAAACGAGGCAAGAACGTGGTTCGCCGTGTTGATGTGGTAGGAGAAGCGTGTTGTTGACTACGGACACAAATGTCCTGAAGAGACATGTCAGTGGCCTGTCGCGGAACATACGCGGTTGTGAGAGACAGAGAAAGGAAGTCGTTCGGACATAAGCTCTGACAATGCCGTTCCGATGCACTGGGGCGCCGGCCAAAGGGTTGAAACGTGTACCTATGGACTGCGATAGCCGAGGTTCAACCATCCAAAGCGACCACTATCAGACTTTAAAGTTTAGGACACCAGCGCGTGGTGCTTATCTGGGGGACGACGCATGTAACCACCTGTGCTCCTCGCTTCAAAGACTGTACTGGACGTTCGTGGAAACGAAGGTTCAGTCATCCGACGGGATGTGGATGGATATGAAGCAGTAGACTGCGCCGAAACGGCAACTTACGACATCGAACGGCACCTAGTTGAACACATTCTTCTGCGAATAGTAACCGGGTGGAACGTGGCCGATAAGTGACCCGTGCTGGTCGCCATGTCGAGCGCTGGCAAGGCGATACAGCCAGATGCATCGCGCCCGCGCTGCGCCCCCCCCCCCCTTCTTCCCGAAGCCGCATTGAAGCCTATGTTGGATGTTCGGCCACAACGCCACGGACTCGTGTAGATGTCAACAGGCGCGCGAACGTATTGGGGGTGCAGAGGATCCTGTTCTATTGCACTCGGTCTGTTGCTTGGGAGGTCAAGAGCTTTTTGGAGAAGGGTCAGACCCGCTGCTGCGCCGCATTCCCTGCAAAACGAAGCTCGACGTACCTTGGACCTGAACTTCTGCACGTCCTTCCTTTGTGCGTAGGCCTTCCGACGGAAATCGACACGCACCTCACGACAGTCACCTGAACATCTCCAAAGCTCAGATTTCAGACCGACTAGCGTTCCGACGGCGGACATGGTCAGGATATCAGACGAGCAGTAGTCAGGTTGGCGCTCTCCGTGGAAGGGGAACGCTCGACTAGAGCATAAAAGGTGGTGAATAAGATCAAGTGGTGGCAGGAGGAGGGAAACTCTCCCTTACGTTGGGTCCTGCGGTGCCGTTTAGGTTGCAAAGGCCTAAAAATCGGAGGACGATAAGAACGATAAGTACAGCGAGTCGTTCAAGGAGGCGACAACGAACCGTTGGAGCACCCGTCGGCCTGTCTACGCGAATAGTGCGGGGCAACGGGATCAGGTTCTAGTGTTTTACACATGATACGGAACTCATTACCTCGTCGGGGGGCCCTCTTGGGTGTCGTGCCGTAGGCCGGATTGCTTTAGCAGCCAAGTGGCCGTCCGAACGTCGGCATTGAGGGAGCGACCGGTGGCAGTCGACAGTCATGCGGAATGGTGAGCCTGCTGATTAATATCATTGAATCACATGAGGAACAGGCGCACCTGAAAATGTTCAGCAGGCCCCGAGTGACTGCGGCATGTGCACAAGCGGTGGAGGAGTAAGCCACTAAGTACAACGACAAACCGTGTCTCGCGCGAAAAGCGCCCATATGAACACGGCCACGTGGTCTGGCGCACATACGCGTGGCGCGTAGCACGTGATGTTGATTTTGGGGACGCGCGTGGCGAAGCAAACGGCAAATTCAACTCGGCCCAGAGGCCACCAGCCTCTCCTCCTCCCCTCACTACCTCTACGCCCGCGATCTACTTCTGCTGCTTCCTCCACACCAACAAAGCTCTATCACCATGTCTGCCACCTCCACCCCCAACGACTCCCCCATCAGCACCCCCATCCAGCCCATGCACAACCCCGCACAAGCCGCCCACGTCGTTGTCCCTCAGGCGCCTCTAGGCAACGCCACTAATGGCCATTACAGCCAAGTCCCTGGCATGGGCGCAAAGGCATTGCTCGCAAAGAAGTTCGCAAAGTCACAGTACGCACACTTCTCACGGCGCCCCCGCCTCTAGTCTGCGAATTGCGGTTGACACTGCACCCACTGCACTTGCGCTCCTTCTAGCAACCCTACATACGTCTCCCCGACGGACAACATGATGACCCCTTGCAGCCAGAAGCTCAACCAGACAAAGAAGAAGCACTTCGCGAAGTGAGTGCTACTGCTGCACCTTCGTCCATGTCCGGCGGGATACTGACTGCGCAATCCGAACATGAACTTCAACTTCAACTTCAACCTCAACTTACGTGAACTAAAACCTCCACGGTATGCAGGGGCGTCGCAAAGCCCATGCCATCCCTCTTCTCTCAGCAGCCCGACTCCGAATCCGACTCGGAGGAAAACCTGCCCCAGCCTCCCCCCGAACCCTCATCGTCATCGTCATCAGGCGGCAAGATGGACGAGGACGAGAACCCGTTTTAGATTCGTCCGCCTGTTCGTTGCTGGGGCGCTGTCAGCGTATGCACATCTGGGGGCCTGGGGCCCGCCGCCGATCTGAATCCTGTACGACCATATTACGACCTTCCTTGTCTCCGCACCTTCTCGCCGCTCGTTTTCGTTTTCGTCGTCCCGTATAGCTCTGTTTCGTTTTGCTGTGTCCTGCCCTCTCGATGATCTCGACATCCGCGACTCGATTTATCGTGCCCCAGCGCATGTGTGTACTTTTGATATACAGATCTACATTGCAGGGCGTGGCTCCTCAGACTCTCAATGGGAGAACGTCTACATAACCCCTATTTCCCTTGTGTGATCGCGCGATCGCCGCTGTCCATCCGACTGAATGATCTTCACCCCACGATTGTGCCTTGTTTCCCTCTACTTGCTACGATATCGATAAAATCGATCCTGCAGGACACCTCGAGGACGTGGCGGACATGGAAAATTACCCACTCGATTCTGGGGGACGGTATGCATGGAGCGCCCAGCGCGCGTCTCTACTTATCATCGAAAACAGCTGTGCTAGAGAGGCGAAATGCTAACGTCCTTGCAATAAGTACATTATTAGAGAGATCGTTAAACGAGAGCGTGAAAAGGGGTCGGCTAATGATATGGCGTGTTGGTATGGGGGAGAGCGCGGGGCAGCGGGATTCAGTCAGAATATACGTCGGACGGGCCTGTAGCACGGGAAAGTGTCCATGGCGATGCGATCCGGGTATGAATGGAGGGAGGAGGCGGAGACGAGCGGTGAGGAGCGGACGTAACGATGGCATGGCGACGACGAGAAGAACAAACCCAACAGCGAAAGCATATCCGCCACGGCGGACCACGACCAACTCCACGGCCCCCTGGCTTCGCCGCTTAGTTCCTGCGGCAGCAACGGAAGAGGTTCCGCTTGAACCAGTAGTAAAGACACTGTCGGGGCATCAGATCAGCATGTATGCACGATGAAGACTGACAGAAACACTCACCCCAACGAATTTAACGAGGGACAGCGCGAAGGTCGAGTAGAGGATGACAGCGAAGTACGTGTTCTGCTTGGCGTGGAGTGCGGCCTCGTCCTCCGCTTCGTTACCAGTGCCGATGCCGTTCAAGCTCTCGATCGCGACGGAAAGAGTGGCATTGGCGAGCAGCCACAAGGCGACGAGGCGAGTGCGGAACGTCTTGTTCTCGTCGTCCATCGTCGGCTTCTCGATGACCTCTTTTGTCTCGATCTTCGTGAGCGCCCGCGTTACCGTCTCCTTGAACATCCGGTCGAGGTCCTCCTTGTTCCGTTCCGTGTCCTCGACAACGACTTCGGCGTCTTTTGTCTTCTTTGAAGACACAGACGGCAGCGCCTCGGCCTTGTCAGACCCCTTGGTACCCCACGAAACATCGTGCAGGTTGCAAAAGGCGTAAACGTTGAGGACGTTAGTAAAGCTGGGTGCCAGGCAGAGGTATTGGAACATGGAAGAGCCAAGGTGCCATGGGTCGCGCTGCACAACATGTTAGCATCTCCTAGCACAATTGAGGAATGTTACAGACGTAGAGTAGAGAAGCAATTAGCCAGATTCCGAACGTCGACAAAATAGCGGCAATCAGAGCGCCAATCGGCGGTTCGAAGAAGCTGGCGATTACTTGACTCGTGGTCTTGTCCCTCAACTTGTCGGGAATGCTCTGTAAAGATGTGAGTGCCAGAGGTACTCGAAAGTCGTGAATGCAGACATACCTTGAAGGAAAGCGCAGTCAACCAGAACGAGCACACTAGCAAATACACCGCAAGGATAGCATATACCCACAACGTGATATTGTACGTCATGCGTTCACCCTTTGGTCTGTTACCCAACGCCAAAACGAATTGAAGCGCGAGGAGAGCAAGGTAGAGTGCTTTGAGACCGAAGTTAACCCAGTGCGTCTGTGACGAGAATCAATGATCCGGCTTCGTGCAGTTTGCGAGGTACATACAACCGCTTCGGTGCCGAAAATGTAGATTCCTTGTGTAGGCATGAGGTCGATGATGATGCTGAACGTAAGCCAAATGTTTGCCAGAGAGAACCACGAGAAGACCAATGAGACGACGTTGTACTATTCGTATCGTCAGTACGATGTAAAGTCACAATTCACCCATCAAAAATAGGACATACAAAGGCTTGAACGTGGAAAAAGAACATGCGAATGATGCCATGACCGGATCGGTAGAGATTGAAGAAGTTGATGATAGCATACTGTTGGAGGGTCAGATTGGCACACACACATGATACGAATATCGAAGCGAGTCGACATACCACTGACGCAGCGAAGGAGCCGTTCAGCCAACGACGACGTTGACCAATCAGCTCGGCGGCGGATTCAGGCACATCCGTCTCTGCTTTACTCGGCTTCACATACGTGAGCGTCCATCGGTCGCCGGCTTTGGCGACTAGCTCAAAACAGAGAATACGATCCTCGGCCAAGAACATGTTTTTGGTGAAGATGTTCATGCCGTAGATTCCTTTCGGACCCAAACGTTCCGCGAGCGAGTGATCTCCATGGAAGTACTGCTCGAGCGGCCTGCCAAGGATAGCGCGGTAGCGGTAAGCGGAGAACGCACCGGGCAGCACGGACACGTATCCGAAACTGCTCTCAAGTGGCTTGTCTACGCCGTACAGGTGGAGTGAGCGTGAGAAACGCATCGCAGAACGCTAGCAACGTACCAAGAATGTTCGACATCTTGTACTCGAAGTTTTGCGCTGCGACCAGGGGGTTAATGAGCTTGCGACCACCCTCAATCATAGCGTGGATCTCTCCACAGCATCCGCCAAGGTGAGGGTCGTTATAGAAAGCCTCCCAGAGGTAGTAGATCGATTTGTGTCCAGGTTTGGTACCCGCGTCGATGAGAACGCAGATTTCGGGCTGGCGGACGGTCAGTCTCGGCCGCAGCGCCTGCGCAATGGAGCAATCACGAACCTCAAGCATGCGGCCAATGGCATTGAACAACCATCGGTGGGAGTTGATCTTCTTTTGATTCTTCGCCTTGATGACCAAAATAATCTGGACAGGCACGAGGTTGTTTGCGTCGTCGCCATGGGGAACGACGAGCTGGGGTGTGGCATCCACGGAGAGCTGGGTCGTATACTGCGAGACGCGGTCAGCACGGCCGCGACACAGGAGGGTGAGGAATGATGCATGCCTCAAAGATGTGGGCGACAGTTTCTTTGCCATCGAGCTGTTTCTTCATGACCCCATCCTGGTAGACGCCTACTGTGGCAAGAATATCCAAGACGGTCTTGTCCATTGGCTCGAGACCATCAACGATGAGCGCGACAGTAATCTTCTGCCATCCGGGGACGCCTTCCTCCGCAGACCTACGCCAGTACTTGGACTGCTTAGTCTTGCAGATGTCGCGGATATTCAGCATGACGCCGTGGAGGGTGCGAGCGTAAAGGGTCTTGTCTTCATTGTAAGACGTGACCGCGATCAAGAGCTCGGTTTGACGGTTGTACAGCTTGGTCCGTAAACTGTAGCCGTTGGCCTCCGTGAAGTCATCAGGGTCGACTGTAGCGGCAGTGTAACGCATGTGGCTGCATACATGCACTCGTTAGGTCCCTGCGCTGGAACAAGACGCAGAAGCGACTTACGAGAACTCTGTCGTGCTGCTCTGTTGCCATTTGGGCTCAATTGCGCTGAAAACAGGTGACGGAACGGCGTATTCAGTGATGAAGTTTCCCCTGGTGAGCTTGACCTTGCGGGTTTTCCCGCGCTTGATGGTCTGACGGCGCCTCCACTGTGATTCCACGCCCAGTGACGAGCTCGACGCGACTGACAGAGGGCGGGCGCCGTAGGGATCGCCATAAGAATTGGGATCGAAAGGGCTGCGCATTATATCCTTAGCCGAAGACGTAATGTCTTTCCAAACAATGGACACTCACGGATATCCCGTTCCTCCGGCATTCAAAGGCAGTTTCTCGGACTCCTCTTCATCGTAATCGCCAAGTGTTCCGAACTCGTTAGGGAGAGACGTGACGCTATGATCTGGAGTAGGGAACGTGGGCTCAGAAAAGTTGATGGCCCGCTGGCGGTCAGCGAAGGGATCGGTGAGAGTATTCGAGTCGGTGCCAGAGGACTGGGAAGTGAGGGATGGGAGCGGCGGCCGTTGATCTTGTGCCATGGTAGAGGAAAGGGAGGATGAGGCCAAGGCGTCCGGGCTGTTGTTGTCGTCGGAGAGCCTGGCTGGTGGGTCGTGGAAGTAGACGGAGGTCGCCTCTCGAGTGCTTTTGTACCAGCGTTTGCCGAGCGCCGCTTCAGGACTCCGGCCACCCCTTCCTCCAGGCATTGCCTTGTCTTTGGCTGGTCTGTTAACTCGGTCTATGTATAACTAGGCTCTCCCGCTCCGAAATCGTTGACGAGTGACATGAATTCTATCAGGACCAGGACCCACTCATGTATGCTTACTCTTGTCACACATTTCTATGTTAATAGGACGTTGTCAGTACTCAGGATTTCCAGGCTAAGAGGGAGTATCCAGAAGGGGGTTGGTAGGTGGCTGCGGACCGGACAATTATAGCAACGGGGTCTTGGTCTGTCACCTGCATAGCCAAATGAAACCATAAGCACGGGGTGGTCGGGGACCAAGCTGGACCAAGAAGCGACGTTTGCACAGCGTGGATGTCTGGCAGTGCGAACTGTCTCAACAACCGCCTCGCACACAGTGTCGGGCGCATCCGCTTTACGCCTCGTTCCGCGGCGCTTCTGGGCTCACAGCAAGTCTTTGTATGAACACTTCAGGCTATGAGTTCAATGAACATATCGTGCTGTCGTGTAAGGAGCCTGAACTACTATAGTTGTGGCAAGGTGGGGAAATATTCGGCAACTGCCAGTCCCAGTGACGGCCGCCAGAGTGGACGGTTGCGCCCGATCGAACTCGATATCATGACCAAAGTTGGACAGCTCCAAACCCACTTGTGGGCGCCTTCGGCGTTACCTTCGGCGGCCTGACCAATGATGAAGGGCCAATCAAACAGCTACCCGCGCCATCACAGCCAACGCCATCCTATCTCCCCAACCTCTCAGAACTCAGCCTCCAAGCCTCGAACCTGGGACAGGCATGGTGTCTGCTACTGAACTTCCTGTGATATTATATCAGTCAGCGGATAGATTGTATTCTTCTCTGGCCAGGATGAGAACTAATACAGCTTTTCAGTTACGATGCCTCTCCCGTCGCGAGGAAGATCAAGCACATTCTGACTATCAAAAGGGTGCCTCACTTCAGAGTGGAGGTCCGGACGTGACGGCGTAATGATGACTTACTTGAGCTCACGCCGGTGACCTAGATGCCCATGACACTTCCTCGCCCGGACCTCGCCGATCGACTAGGCGCGAAGTATCGACGCATACCTGTCCTAGCAATAGGCAAAGATGTCTATTGCGATAGCAGCCTCATTGCCAGTGTTCTGGAGCGCAACTTCACCTTAGAACAGGGTTTCGGCACAATCTTCCCGAAGAGAAAGGGCGGAGGCAAAGCAGACACGGGGATGATCAAGTCATTCGCTATGAGCTATGCAGATCGAACACTCGGTAGTCTAGGCTCACAGACACTCCCTTACAACAAGTTCAAGCCCGAGTTCTTGGATGATAGGAGTAATGTGCGTACCTTCCTAACCTTTCCGCACGATGGGATCCAATTGACTGTGGATGATTTCTGTCACCTATGTAGTGGTTCGGGGCAAAGGTTGATCCTCAGGCGATCATGGCCAACCAGCCTGTTGTGATAAGTTCATTATCTTCGCATCTGGTTCGTCTTCGCGCAACGATTCTAGGAGATCGTCGTCCTTGTGTCGCAAGCACGATGCCAACACCTGGCTGTAGGCGCTCATTGAAGAACAGCTTTCCGACAATCGCGAATGGTTGATGGACACCGAGACCCCCAGTCTGGCAGATATCTCAGTTCATTATATCTGGGACTGGATGCAGTCGTTCAGGCCATTGAGAGATATCAAGCAAACCTTGCTCGACGACGCGAGGTTTCCTGCAACGCTCGCAGTACGTCATGTCCGTCCATCGCAAGAAGCCGTTTCGTGCAGCTGAAACTTTGCCGTAGTGGATTGCGCGAATGTCGGCATTTATCGCCAAGGAGGATGCTGCGCATACAGTGATACTAGACAACATCTCTGGAGAGCGAGCTGCGGAGCTGATTACCTCTTCCGTGTCTGCGGATCTCAACATCGTCAACTTCGACGAAATAGAAGCGTCCCGACTGAAGATCAAGCTGAGGGAATTAGTGTCCGTCGCGCCAACCGACAACGGTATATTGTAGTCTTCGTTCATCTCCCGTGAGGCTGACAAGTGGTCCATTTCTGATTAGGCAAGATCCCCACAGTGGGGAAACTCATTGCTCTCAACAGGGAGGAAGTGGTTGTCGAGACGGAGGGATCCGCTGGAAAACCTGTATATTGTCACTTCCCTCGACTTTACTACTCTGTTAGGGCTGACATATTTACGGCTAACCTGTGACCACCTGCTTCTGACCAGCTTGTACGCCGTCTCGGAGCTTGCGCACACATTTTTAGGACCAATATCTATCATGTATCACTAGACTCTGGAGGAATATAAATCGGAATTGGAGGTACAACTCCGGCCATGAATGTTGTCCCCGAACGTAGTTACGGCATCGTTACAGCATATGTTGAACCTTGCACACTATTCTAAATGGTGTGGTATTATTGTTCAGGAGCTGCGGACCCGCAGCTAAGGGCTAGGCAAGGCGCTCACTGCGGCGAGCGAGGTTGGAACATGTATAGACGCCCGAATACCGGTGGCCTCGGTCCACTACACTGACTAACGAGATTCTGGTCTCTTCGACCTGACGCGTAACCGCCTCCACCACTGCCCCCCTCCGCCACCCTTCCGGTCTCCGACATTGCTGTTCGCTCAGTCACATCCTTGGTTCTAGGCACCGCTCCCGCTGCGCTGCAAGAGCAATGTCTACGCAAAATGCGCCTCGAGCTGCGCCGGCGAACGGCGGGGCCGGCGGGGGAGGCGAGGAGGAAAGTCCGTTCAAGAAGCTCTTTGCCATCGCACAGGTGAGTGTGCCGCCTTATTCATGCTGTGGACGCGGCGGACACCCTAGGCCGCCTGCGTGTCGGGGGTGTGGTCCTCCAAGTCTGCGCCCCAGCACCTGAAACAGACAGACACTGACGGAAGGCTGGACTGATGCGGCCGTGGTCGGATTTATGTGTAGCAAATGCTGTTGGTCTATGCCGTGACGCAAGTCGGTACGTACGCACATCCTCTTCTTGCGCAGTGGTGTCGGCTCCGGCATCACTGTATACTGTCATCCTGTTCTGCTGGCTGATTCGCGGAACTCCGTTGGGGCGCCTTGGGCGAATATCCTAGTGGGCAAATTCATTGGCGGTAACAAAACCCAGCAACAGCAACAACAGCAAGGCGCGGATGTGGCTACCGCGCCGCAGGCGCAGGTCCCGGGACAAGAGGTCCCCGTCACCGGTACCCCGACACACGCCGTCCCCGGATGGCCAGTGGGGCTACCGCTGGCGATGCATGTCTATATCTCGACCTCGCCGACGGGTGACGTATTTTCTGGCGAGTGGTCATCTGGCTACAGGAAGGATAAGGACTCGGACCTGCCGAGCTTCCTGTGGAGCAATATTACGCTTGGAGACTGGAACGAGAAGCGGGTCGCAGAGTTCAACGTGAACTTGCCTGAGGTGCGTACTAACGAGACTCCAGGTTGCTCATCTTGTGAAGAGCTTTTCGTGCGCCGTAGGCTGTGCAAAACAATGGATCACTTTGGGCTGACGTTTTCCTTGTGCGAGATGGTGCTAGCCCTGACCCGTCGGACGCGAAATTTGACCCCCATGCTGTTCACCATGTTCGAACACGTGAGTCTTGTGACAGTATCTGGATAGGGCGCATGCACTTACGGGTGACGACGGATTCCAGTCCTGACGAAATACCTCCCCAAGACTAAGATTCGAAAGGA
Organism: Ganoderma meredithae; assembly: GCA_022814645.1. Taxonomy (NCBI): domain Eukaryota; kingdom Fungi; phylum Basidiomycota; class Agaricomycetes; order Polyporales; family Polyporaceae; genus Ganoderma; species Ganoderma meredithae. The sequence continues at coordinate 167,548 of JAKLMY010000011.1, forward strand.
GATGAATCTGTTGAGCGGCTCGACAGAACAGTCTACCAATGAGGTCGAACAGGTAGATTCCCAAGTTTCTACATTCATTTAAGAGAACTTATCTCCAGTACAGGAAAGCGAAACCATTGTGTCTCATTGGCATCCTGTACGCCACCTTTAGCAACAAACCACAAGGGGGAACTAACGCCTCATCTTAGAACATCACTCTTGCATTAATCTCGGACAATCCTACGATTAAATTAGACACGGTTCACGGCCCCGCAGCACAGTGTCAGTATGCGTTCAACCTGGAGGAGATTCATGTTTTTGTTAACCTTCGCACAGATATTGCTCTTACCCCGGAGCGCGATACCCTGGGACGAGTTTACTACAATCCCATCATCTTCCCGAACGAATTTTGGCATCTGCGGTCACAATACGTGGAAATCAACTCGACGACTCCAACCCTGCCGCTCCAGATCGAGTTCCAGCCGATGGCATACTGGAAGTTCACCATATTTGCCGCTCTTACCCAAAGTTTCGCCGAGGCAGCGAAGCAGCAGGGCTCTGCGTCCACCGCGGAGTTGGACGAGGTTAAGCGCATGCTCGTGGAGACGAACCCATACTTCCTTGGCTTGACTGCTCTCGTGAGCGTGCTGCATGTTTTGTGCGTGTGTTTGTTTTTCGTCGCTGCGTCAATTGTTCCTCTGACCCGACCTTGCATAGGTTCGAGTTCCTTGCATTCAGCTCCGACGTATCACACTGGAGGCAAAAGCAAGAGCTAGTCGGTGTTTCTGTTAGGTATTTAATTCCCTGCATGTAGAGGGAGTAAAACACTAACGTTTATCTTGGCAGATCTGTTCGTAAGCTCATCCATGCTCGAAGGAATGGGGCTAACGCTCTCCGCCGACTAGATCGTTACGAACGTCGTCGTACAGCTAATCATCCTACTCTACCTCATCGACAATAATGAACAAACTAGCTGGATGATTCTGATGGGCTCTGGTATTGGTGTCGTTATAGAGGCGTGGAAGGTCGGTTTGTGTCTTGCATCGCCCACAAATTCTCACAACAGCCTGCTATTACGCTGCAGATAACCAAGGCCGTAGATATCAGCTTGGGTCCTGCACCAGCAGGAGCTTGGATACCCTACAAGCTCGTGATCAAAGGTATGTGCGAACATATCAGATTTGTCGTGATTCCACCCGAGGGAACTCCGTCGGCGGCGCGGGGGAAGAGCGGCCTTCCTCAGTCCGCGGACACTGACCACGAGCCTTCTACAGACAAACATGTTTTGAGCGAGGATGAGAAGAAGACTCAGGAGTAAGCGCGTATTTTGGCTGGTGGGGAATCTTGTCCTGACGTGTTAACAGATACGACAAGCTGGCATTCCGAATCGTGTCCTACTTCACGATCCCGTGTCTCGCCGCATACACAGTCTACTCTCTGCTTTATGAGACGCATAGAGGATGGTACTCCTTTGTCATCTCCACCCTGACGTCATTTGTGTACATGTTCGGTTTCGTGAGTCTTCGGTCTTGACATCGGGGCATAGAGCCGTACTGACTTCTCACGCAGGCCCAGCTGATCCCACAGCTCATTATTAACTACAAGCTGAAAAGCGTAGCGCACATGCCCATGAAGGCAATGGTATACAAGACGCTCTCCACGGTAGGTGGCTTCGTCGTTGACTCGGAGCGTGTAGCTCAAGGAATCTGCTTCTCCAGGTGGTCGACGATCTATTTGCGTGCGTGATCTGTTTCGAACGTGGCTGGTACGCCTAACGTTAACACGCGTCTGCAGTTTCTGCATCAAGATGCCCATTCTTCACCGTCTTGCATGTTTCCGCGATGACGTTGTGTTCTTAGTGTTCTTGTACCAGGTGCGTCTCCTGCTCAAAACGCTGCGCTAGCAATGTATTAGATGTGCAACGTGCTGACGTGGCTCTGCGCATAGCGGTGGATTTACAGGGTCGACCCCAACCGGGTAAACGAGTACGGTCAAGTGATGGCGAAGGACGTGGATGCCGTCGAAGGCAGGGGGAAGGGCAAGGAGAAGAAGGAGGCGAAGGAGTCGAAGAAGAACCGGTGATGCGCCGAATGAGGAGCTGCTGTCTGTGGCAGCCTGGGGTAGAGGGGAGGGGGAAGTGCTATCTCGGCCGGAGCATGTTCAATCAACGGTGTTTTTGGGAGCCAGTTGCAGATTAGGCATGACAGTCCTTGGTTCATGGAGAGTGATGACAGATCGGATATAGCGCTCGTTGCAATGGGCTGGTGTCGGTTGTCCGAGCATGAAAAGCGTGTGGATGGAATGACCTCGTGGCCGTCCGCGCGGAGATGGTCGCAATGCGTCATGTCGCGCATACCCAGGGGCATCCCAGGCGACCGGGCTGTTGGTGAGGCTGAAGGTCGTCCTGGATAATGGAGAGGAGGAAGAGGCGCAGGAGTGTGGCTTGGGAGGAGAGCTCGATGGAGCGCGGACGGGGGATCGGACCGAGGCGGGTGGGGGAAACTAGCGCTCCGATGCGAGAGGAGAAGTGAGCCGGAGTCCGGACTACCGTCTCTGACTCTGCCTCTCCGTTCGGCCTGCAGCGGTCTGCCATCCTTCTTCTTTGCGTCAACTGCCTCCGTCTCTGCTTCTCCCTCCTGCCCTCCCTCACTCTCCGCCTCCTCCGCCCCCTCTGCCTCCCCTCTGCCGCCTTGCTATGGCCGCCAATGGAGGCCAACCACCCCCTTCACATTACGCGTGCAAGTGTCTCAACGTTCAGATCTACTCTCAATCCAGCCAGGATGCCCCGCCACCGGTCGAAACCGGCTTCAAGTCCGTGTACGTTGGACAAGAGGGCATCTCTGTTGTATGCGCCACATCCAGCCCCTTTTCTCTTCGCCCGCTAATCTTCATCCCTGCTAGGCGCACCCCGAGCTCACCCTCAGGAGTCGTAGTAGGCCCATACCCATGTCGCATTCGCCCACCGCAGAGCTTTCGCGGTTCATGACCGTCACATGTCTCGTATGCGCTCTTCCCACCTACCGCGTCGCCCAACAAGTAACACCAGATCTGAGTACCGAGGAGGGCCCTGTCCTTCCGACGGATGATTGGGTAGAGAAAGAGTTGTGCAAGAGTGCTACGGGTTGGATCGAGGTTTTCCAGGACAGTTTGGTAAGTGGCCGTTTCGGGTTGCTTGTGGCTCCTTTTCGTCAAATGCATCTCCGTTCGGACGACCGACGTGTCCAGGAGCGTTGTGTCGCCGCAGCCATCACCGTGTCGTTCGCCTTGAACAACGTCATTGACATACCGTATGCGAGCAGGTCGGCGATGACATCGCCCAAGCGGAGTCGTCCCCAATGTACTCGAAGCTCTTCCAGATCGTCCTCCCTGGCGGTACACCCCCATCCGCTGCTTCTCAAACTTCGGAGGACGAAGCACCGGAACTTGAGAATGTACGAGGTCCTTCCGAACAAAGGAAGAAGCATCTTCCCGACATGCCAGCGCTGTTCCTCCCACCTCCATTCAGCCCGTCAAACGTTGTCTTCCGCCACTTCTCATCTGTGGCCATTGAGCAGTCCCAGAGACTTCGAGATGAGGCGGAAGAGTACCTTGCCCAGGTCACTGAGCGGAAGGTGGCGGAAGTCTTGGAGGCTGAAGCGGCGCTAAAGCGGGAAGTGAACCTCATCTGGAATCGGTTCAGGGAGAACTTGGAGCTGCAACAGCAGGCAGGGACTGCTGCTACAGGAGGGAATCCTGTGCGCCGTCGTGCTAGTATCCCTGGCTATCCATGGGGAACAAGCAATCCTACGCCCGGAGTGTCCGCCTCTGTTCGGATCAGCAGCTTCGTCCCCACTCCGACCCAGTCCCACAGAAGTTCTCCGAATCGTACGGGTGTCGTTCATTCCGCTTTGTCGGCATCGCTGAAGACGTCGGGAATGCATTATCCCGGTGCTGCGCACGAAGTGAACGGAAATGGGGTGAGTAATCTGGCGCGTCTAGACGAAAAGTCGCCACCGTCCCCAAGGGGTTCCAGCATGACCCGTGTCCGATCGCCGTCTACCACGTCTTCCCACACGATGGCTTTGGTTGTCGATGCAGAGACCAGCATTCGGGAGGCATACCGCCGTGAAATGGACGAGTCGAAGGACATGGCGACGAGCTTCCGCTATACCCTCGATCTTGAGGCGCAGATGGAGCAACAGCGACTAGATGCCCTGGCAGAAGAGCAGGTTGCCCCTCCATCCACCGCATTAACTTCCTCTCCAGCCCCTCCTCAGGGCGCCGCGGCCGTGGCCGCTGCTGGGCATGCTCCTCGCGTCCACCGGAGCGCCATCAAGAATACTGCCGCCACCACGGACCAGACCACATCGCCCAAGGGCAAGGCCAAGGATAGCGCAGAGCATCATAAGGAGGGCAAAGGAAAGCGGGTGACATTCGACGTCAAGCCAGAGGTTGCTATCATCAAGGACGAGGGTGGGACAAGCTCCGAGCAGCCAACGCCCCAGGATACAACCGAAGGTCTGTGTCTGTTTGTCATGCCACCCTCCCACTGTGCGAAGGACTCATTCCCGTCGCCTTGTTTCCACGCACAGACGTCATTTTCGACATGGACAACGAATCAGAGCAATCCGCAGGCAGCCGCGCAGAATTGTCTGCGGCAGAACAGCCTAAAACTCCCCCACCGCTTGCGGGCGTAGAACGTGTTAGAGCGTCGTCCAGGCCGTTTCACGGCCGTTCTTTGAGCAACTCTGGTTTGCCTCCGCAGCTGCAGTCCCTACGGCCTGCCTCGCTACCGATTCCGTCCAATATGCGCCCGCCTCCAACGCGGTACGTGACACCACCGAGCACCGAGACCGCCGAGCGAAGCAGGGCATTACGAGAGTCCTTGGTCTCCGAGAGTACTCGTTTGGAGGTCATAGAGCCTCCCGTCGAAGTCCCTGAAGAGGAGCCTGTTCCAGACGAGCCACGTGACCCTCGTGAGGAGGAGATCCTCAGGCTTGTCGCTGCGGGCACGCCAAGCCATAGGGGCGCGTGGAAGAAGGATAGCAAGGCGTGGCAGTTGTTCCTCAGCCGCCGTGAGCGTAAGGCGGGCGAGGCCGGCCCTGCGGAGGCGATCATGGAGGAGAGCAACTACGTTCTCGATGACTTCGACCCGGAGCTCGGACGCCACTTCAATGGCGCCGCGGGCAGCGACACTACTGACGATGACGATGGGGAAGGTGAGTGCGTTCTTCCTGTGAATGTGTGCACCGTCTGATTGGGTTGCAGACGCGCAATGGTCCAATGGCAGTGATGAACATGCCATTGCCCAATCGTTGCCTATACCCATCGGGCTCAATCATTGTATGTCAGGGTTTGGCAGGACTGCTTACCAGCCGAAGACCTCGCTGTCGGATCGCCCGGGCTTGCTCGTCCCCGCCATGCACCAGTCCTCGTCCTCGCTACGACGTGCATCCTATGCGGAGCGCGACCGCGTCCGACCGATCGATCCTGGCGCCCTTGACTTCGCGGGCGACGATGACTATGACGACGATGTTGACAGCGACCCAGAATTTGGGGGCAAGGCCCGTCAACGAGCCCTCAAGATATTGAAGGCGCGCAGCGAATTGCCAGCAGCTGGTGAGTTCATGTTGCATATTCACTCATCATTGGTGTGCTAATTTGATGATCGTGATTCAGGCATGTGGAGAAGTCTGGCTTGAAGTGAGCGGCATGAAGACCTGAAATGATGACGACACGATATCTATCCTAGTATTGTTGTAATCGCCTCGCTGCATCGTCAGTTGTTTGTATTGCAGTAGCAACCAACCACGTAGTCTTACTTACATCCATCTCTCCACCTCTCCAATCCCCTTCCCTGATGCAGTCCCCGCACAATTTGTCGCCATCGTTTTCCGTTCCCATTTCCATTTCCAACCACGCTCTGTATTACCGCTGTCCGAACGTGCTTTGTACATATCTGTACTGCTACTTACGCGTATTTCTTTGCTACTCGGCGCGCAAACCCGCATGTGACGGACAACGTGCTTGTCATTTTCACGCCTGTGCACCTGCTATTTGTGTTGCGGTCGATGGACCCCTCCTGTTGGCTTACTATTATAACGTTCGCACACCTTGCTGCATCCGAACCCTTGCTTCTGTATGTATGTATGTCGGCTGACGCAAGGCGAGGAGTATCGGGTTCAACATTATTCCGTAGACTACTTTACGATCTAATCCAACTTTTGTATACATGCCGCGAGCATGTGAGCGAAAAGGTTCAATCTAATGATGCGTCCATGCAAGCCAATGTTCCTGTTTTACAGGATGCTATAGAGCCCTGCTCACGGATGAGACGGCACAGTGAGGACGGCCATCCAGCCGAGTCAAATTAGTCGACACTCATGCCAGCACCGGGGAGCTTTTCGTGGCGCATGACCTGCTCGACCTTCGCCTCGTCCTTCTCGACGCCGAGCTCAGCATCCTCCTTTTCGACGTCCTGCACGGCCTCAGCCAAGCAGCGCTCGCACTCGCACTTGAACTTCCAGCCCCGGGCGAGCTCGACCCGGCGCCGGCGGCGTGCCGCCTCTGCGGACTCGTCCGCGTGCTGCGCAACATCGACATACGCGATCGTGAGCTCTTCGCCCTTCTTGAGCGGGCGCGTGGCGATGAGCTTGAGCTCGTTTGAGCCGACGGCGAAGGATGGGCGGGCAGAGGGGTCGCAGGAGTGCGTGAGCTACAGGTAGTGCGTTAGGACTTCGGTGATGCGCAGAGTTTGTGAAAACGGACGGCGACTCACGTATGATGAAACGAGGTAAAGACCGCTGCCAAGCTGGCGCTGCGTACCGTGGGGTGTGCGTGTCCGCTCCTGATCCTCTGGGCGAGCATCGGAGACGGGCTAACGGTGGTGTAAGATTTCGACTGGTGGGATGCAAAAGCAATGGGTATGCTCACCTTGTCATCACGGCCGCCGTCGGGGGTAATACCGATGGCGTTGTACGCCATTTTGCCAACAATGACCGCAAACCTCTCCTCGTTGACCGACTGCTCTAAGCCCGGCAGCGCCGCGCCAAAGACGGCTTGCAGTAGCTTGACCTCCTCGTCGGTGACGTTACCCTCAACGAAGCGCAAGCGCTCCATGTGGTCCGACACGCTGTACAGCTCGTCGCCGTCCGCGAGGAGTGCGGCCTCGGCCTGGAGCGCGTTGTTCTTATCCTTAACAAGCTTTGACGTCTCGTGCGCAATCTGCTTCGCGACGAAGCGCGCGCCGAGTACGTTCGCCTGCCGCGCCTTCGCCTTAAGCCACTCGACATATGTGGCCTGCGCGGCCTCGCGCGCGTCGCTGTCGGTGGTGTTCCCAACGACGCCGGGATCGAGCTCGGGCGGGAGGACGGACTCGCGACCGAAGAGCATGTTGTTCCAGCCGAGGTTCGCCTTGGTCTGGCAGTCCGTCGAGCAGAAGACGACGCTGAGCTTATCGGCCTCTGCAGCGAAACCCTGACCTTCCTCGACGGGGCGGAAACAATAGGAGCAGTGGGTACCCTTGCCTTCGAGATCAGCGTCGAGGGCGACGACAAAGGGATTTTCCTAGCATAGATGGTGTTGGTTATTCTTGTGAAGGATACTCCAGATGAAAAAAAAAACGCACAGTGTAGATGACGTCGTCAGCTTTGAAATCCTTGGCGGCGATGAGGATCTTCTTTGCAGGCTTATCGCCTTCAGGTTCGCTAGCGTGGATGGACACGTTCATGCGCTTGGGCGGGAAGTGATCATAATAACCTATCGTTCAATCCACCCAAGTAACCTTAGTCATGTGTTCCAGTTGTTCAGGACCAAAGGCTTACCTTCGACACGGGAAGCGACCTAACGAAAGGAACATAGAGAGGGGGAAAATTACAGTATATTAGAATGGGCCGACGGCAAAGCACAAGCAAGACAAAAGGTGAAGCGTAGCGTGCAGCGTCGTGATTAGGTTTTGTGCTATCAATACCAGAGTCATGTAGGAGGGATAACTCATGGCGCCGCCTGGCTCCCGGGGTCTGTGAGCTGATCCCACTCTTGTGAAGACGTCTCCGAGGGAGGTCCTGAACGTGTAGGACTCGTCTCTACTTCCTCCGCGTGCTCCTGAGACTGTGACGTAGGCTTGTCCGAGGCAGGCATACTCACATCCGTGTTAACCAATTCCATGAATATCTGAAAGCTACTTCAGAGAATTATTCAGCAAAGAGGAACCGCTGAGCGCACCTTGAAGATGGGTGCCGGAAGAGTCGACTGAACCATCATAATGAACTCCACGGGGGAGGGGTAGACACGGAGTGCGCGGAAGAACGCACAGGCGGCGGGGAGGTAGAAGGATGGGCCTGGCATTGTCAAGTCAGAGAGGATATAGTCATGAAATGCAATCACGACACACCCTTCTGAACGAGTTGGTCACCAATCTGGACCTGCATCATAAAGTAGCCCTCCTTCTCATCCGGAGTGGGAGGGATCTCCTCCTCCCGGATCTTGAGCAGAGCGTCCTTGATGGACGCCGCGCTGACATCAGAAGCAGCGTCTGCGGCAGCCTGAGCTTGTTGCGTCTGCTTTGTGACTTTCTTCTTCTCCTTCCCTGTGGCGCGAGGAGTGAGGGGGGCCTGCGTGAGAGGCGCATAATCGACTACGTACGCAGTTTTTTGCGGAAGTCGCTGTCATTCCGACGCTTGTAGTCGAAATAGACGGCGTACGCAACGAGGCCGCCAAGGACCGTCACGGCCGCGGCGGTGAGCACGGTGGACGTCCGGGAGGAGGAGGAGGACATGGTGGACGGTGAAGTGGAAGTTTGTGCGCTTCCTTTGCCACTTCCACCCCAGGGCGTCCTCACGTGGCATCCCTCGCGTCATCGCTCTGCGCGCTTGTCGCCTTCCCTAGACCTTTCCCTCGGCTGTCGCTGCGCCGTCTCTCCATCGGCCCCAGACGCTGCGAACACGACATCCAGGCCCGTTTCTCTACTTAAATACATCGAGCACACGGTCGTGTCCTCCTTTACCCTCTCATCTCTCCTTCTCCTCGGTCGCCATGGCCGCTTCTATGACTCCCAAAGAACTGGAAGACGCATTCATCAAGGTCACTTTCGAGGAGGATACTCCCCTTCGGCACGGCTTTGCTGCTACTGACCCTTTCTATGATCCATGGATCGACCAAGGTGGGTTTCGCTCCCTCCTTAGACGTTTCCGGTTTATCCATCTTCGAATGCAGCGTCCAATAAGTTCAGCGAGCCTCCGGTATTTGGGTCGGTCTTGATCTCCTTGTCCGGCCGGCTGCGAATCTAAACCGGAGACAGTGCACGACAGCTTCGCAAGTTGTACCCTAAGCACTCCGTCGTGCTTGCTTCCACCAACCTCCTCGGCTTTCCTGGCGCTCTCGTTCAACCTTTGTCCCCCTCTGATTTGATCACAACGGTGTACTTCGTTCCCCTCGCTAGACGTCTTTCCACCATACCTGGCGTTCTTGTGGACCAAATTTCGTTTGGATCGTTCCGTGTAGCGTGGGATGTGAGTGCCTGTTAAGGCGTCCTCAATCATAGTCACTCAGTGTCCCTCGTACAGAAATACGAATACCTCCTCTACATTGTTAAGGTAGGTACACGTCATCTTGCGAATGCTATGGCTCACAATGCTTCTATAGTACCCTTACGGCCTCGGGAGTATAGTCCAGCACTACCTTCTTCATGAAGGACCTGAGGAGCCCGCGCGTGCGCTCTTGCTAGCGGCCGGAAGCTGGGCTACGCAGTTGCACGAGGAGGTCCTCATTTTCAATTCAGGCTTCTGGCAGAAGGACCACAGTTTGTGGTTGGATATCCAGAAAGCCAACTGGGCCGACGTCATTTTGAAAGACAAGTTTAAGACAGCGATACAGAAGGACGTTTATGGTTTCTTCGACTCGGAGGATCTCTACAAATCCCTCGCGATCCCTTGGAAGGTAGACTGATAGTCTCCCACCGCCGTCCCTCACCCACTGATGAATAACTCATTTTTCAAGCGTGGCCTGATTATGTGGGGCCCGCCAGGTATGTGAGCCGCCGTTCTCCTTCATATGCGAATTCAGGTTGCCTTTAGGAAACGGGAAAACGATAAGCTTGAAGGCGATCATGAAGGACTGCGATAAGAAGGGCTATGCCCCCCTTTATGTCAAATCTTTCAAATCCTGGATGGGCGAGGAAGGTTCCATGCAAGCCGTTTTCGAGAAAGCAAGGCAGATGGCCCCATGCGTTTTGATCCTAGAAGACTTGGACTCACTCATCAACGATGCAAACCGATCCTTCTTCCTAAACCAGCTCGACGGCCTCCAAAGCAACGACGGCTTACTTATCATTGGTACTACCAACCACTTCGACAGATTAGACCCCGCTTTGAACAGCCGTCCGAGTCGCTTCGATCGAAAGTAGTAAGTCGTCAACCTGGTTTGCGCAGTTTTCTTCTCACCGATCGGACCCGAACCGTTTCACCGAAGCGAATTCCCTGACCCCGACGAGGAGGAGCGTACTTTGTACGTCCAGTATTGGCAAGAGAAGCTGCAGGGGAACAAGAAGATCTCCTTCCCCGACAGCCTTGTCAAGGAAATTGCTTCTGAGACTGATGGTTTCAGCTTCGCCTACCTGAAAGAAGCATTGTACGTACCCCTCCGTGTCCGCTTCGCTGTGTATGGGTTCTCACGTAGCGTGTCACCGACAGCGTCTCATCCCTCGTATTGCTCGCTGGTTTCGAGGATGACGAGAAGCCAGAGTTCGGAGATGTGCTGAAGGGGCAGGTTAAGGCCCTTCGTGACCAGCTTGACAAGGGGAAGGACAAGTCGGCTCAGCTCGGTTCTGCCCCTACGGTCTCAGCTCGAGCGCAGCCTTCTTCCCAGCACGGCGCAGGCCGTCTGACTCAGGTGGATGAGCGCTTCCTGGGGCTAGGTCGCATCTGGGACGCTACCGCAGGTGCTGTGGGGAGAATGCCTGGATCCATGCCTGGCGTAGCAGACCCTGCGGAAACTGGTGCTCAGAATCAGAGGAGGGAACTGCGCGACCTCGGCCTGTCCTTTGGCAGGTCATTCGTTGCGTAGATGCGACTACTTATACCCTATGGACAGCATGATCTAGGAGATAGATTGGAGATAGAATCTTGGCTTGACTTCACGACGGCAATGCGGCTCGAACATTGGCGTTAATTGTACTAATAATTTCTTGGCGGTTGATACACCACCCTTTCAATCATCTGTGGCCCTCTGCAGCCTATCCAACACCAGACCGTGCTTCACAAGTCCCACAGGGGCCCCGCATGCGACCACGCAGGAATGCATTGCGGTTTCAACTTCGTCCAGTCTTTCTAGACCCGATCGCGATTCGTCGATGCCTTGCAATCATATCGGACCCGAATGCCCGACGTTTGCCTTGGCTTGAACAGCCTGTCTAGCATGCAGTGCTCGCCTTCCGAAAAAGTCTTAGTACGTTCGTCGTCATCACTGAGGCTTGTCCTTTCAACTTCGCTGACCTTGACATTGACGTCTGACTTGGGATTTCGATGACCTAACGAGACCTTAGCATTCGTGAATGTGAGGGGGCAGGGCGTTCTTTGAAGGACTGTACTTACTTCCCAGCACAACGTGGCGCAGCTACCAGATACGGCATCTGGAGTCCGCTGTTCGAAATTCTGAAGGACCTCGTCTTCAAGGCATCTGTCGCCTCTTCCGCCGCCTGTGACCGGAAGCTCCCTAGGCTCAACAGACCGCCGTATGTGTACCTTTTGGCAACCCGGTTCCCCAACGGTCACTGGAGGTCAGTCATTCACCTCGTCGGCCACCAGGCGGCCCCTTCCCGCGGTCCAACTACGGTCAACTCGGGGTAGCGTGGCGGCGTTGCCCCAACGAGATCGAGCTGAGCTCACTGCAGTTGATCTGCTCAGCGCTGGCGCCTCTTACGCAACGTTTAAGGGCTGTTCATGTGTTACGTTGAACACCCAGCGGGCGGCCAGCGGTCGCAACTCCCCGTCCTGCTCCACAAGGAAGATGGCGCTTCGCCGATATCCAATACCCCTGCAAGGCCGGGAGTTGCAGATAAACCCTCCCTCCTGGCCTTTGGCAACCTTTTCCCCTCCACAAGACCTAATCATCGCGCCCTGGCGCTGCCTCTCCTTTCTTTTCCGATCGACGACGCCACCAGACACCTGCTATGCCCTCCTCTCGGATGACCCGCCCATGGGCAATCTCCCTCTATGGGACATTGTGCCTGCTAGCTTCCATCCGTTCTGCAGTCGCCGCCGTTGCAGTCACTGCCCCTACAGGCCCTCCATCCTCGAACGTCAATGTGGTCTATTCAAACTTCATGGGTATCTCCATGGAATTGTCATTCGTTAACTACTACATGGGCAACTCCTCGGACCAGATCCCCGCACCGTTCGTTCAGTACCTCTCGGCGCTGCAGCAGCACGCATCGGGCCAGCCTGTCCGCCTACGCTTAGGAGGCAACTCGATGGACAGCTCGACGTACGTGGCGGACCAGCAGAGCATCATCCAGTTCACGGACCCGAACGCGAACTCGAACGACCAGCCAGTCAACTACGGGCCACAGCTGTTCGAGGTCATGAAGGGTATCAGCACGAAGGTTGGGGGTGTCCGGTACCTTATCGGTGCGTGCACATCCCCACAGCCCGAATGGGCGGAGCGCGGGCGTGCACGAGAGTGCGATACGCCTGCCCGGCGTCTTTAGCCAGCTAACACATTTGAATTCGTGCATATTAGGTTTGAGCTTGCGGACGCCAAACAGTACCGACGTACCTCTTTTGGCTGGCGATGCAACCAAGGCATTAGGTTCTGAGCTTGATGCGTTGCTGTTGGGAAATGTGGGTCGGAGCTCTTTGAAATGTTGCCTGGATTATCATGCTGATTCCCTCGAAATTTAGGAGCCAGATTTGTACACTGCACACGGCCAGCGTCCTGGCATCGCCAACTACACAACGCAGGACTACATTGCAGTATGTACCTGTGTGTTTAGAGGAATTTAAGTTGGCATGTAACCGCCGTTAACTAGGACTACTCGACTGTTTTCAACAACCTCAAGGATACGCGACAAGGAGATGTTTTGTCGCAGAATAACATTGGGGGCCCTACTATCTGTTGCGCTTGGGTTAGTGAGACTTCCATCTTCATAGTGTCCCGGATTGTCTCATACATCTTCGCTAGGATCTCGCGCCTGTCCTCCAGTCTGGTTGGTTAGACCAGTACAAGCAGCAGCTCAAGTATATCACCCTGCAACACTATCCTCAGGACAACTGTCGAGGGACCACGGCGTTCGGCATCCAGCACTATCTCGTTCACGCTAATACGGTCAGTTTGGCACAGTGGCAAGCACCGGGGATCCAGCTTGCGCTTCAGGCAAAGAAACCCGTCCTCATGGACGAGTTTAACAGCGTCTCTTGCGGTGGGGTTGACGGCATTTCCAACGTCTTCGGCGCCTCCCTCTGGACCGCCGATTACGCCTTGCAGATGGCCGCCGTCGGCTACAGCGGCGCGTACCTCCACGTTCGCGAGCGCGGCATCACGTACAACATGTTTGACCCCCCAGCCGGCGTCGCAGGAGCGGCTGGCCCCTGGACGACGAACGCGCCGTTCTACGGCATGCTCCCCGTCGCCGCGGCCCTGGAGTCAGCGAACGGAAGCCGCGTGGTTGACCTGAACATCAAGAACTCGATGACGGACGCCTCGCAGGTACACGCTGGATACGCCATCTATGATGGAACCGGAAGCAGTGTCCACAGCCTCGTGATCATCAACTTCAAGGATGTCCAGGGTACCATGTCTGACTACGCGATCGACAAGGCGTTCATCCCTGCGTCGTACGGCAACCTCACGATCCGCTACCTCGCCGCGCCCTCCATCGCGGAGAAGACGAATATCGCATGGGGCTCGCAGACGTATGCGGGCGTGGGCGACGCGAACCCAGTACCGGCGACGTTCTCGAGCAGCATTGCGGACAGGACCGTCGAGTGCAGCGAGGGTTGCACGATCCAGGTGCCCGGGCCGGGCCTCGCGGTCGTGTTTCTGGGCGAGTCTGGCGCGTCAGGGGCGAACGGCGTGTCGTCGACGAACACCAGCAGCACCAGTGGCACCAGCGGTAACAACACGGGCTCGTCGTCTTCGAAGAACTCGGCGAGCAGGAGTTGGACGGCGAGCGGGATTGCGGGCGTTGGTTCATTCGGCTTGCTTGTTGCGGCCTTGGCATGTATGGTGTAACGGTCTGTTGGTTGTTTGGTGAGGTGTTTCTAAATGGACTGTAGCAATCAAATTGCGATCTCAGAGTATACATAGGTTGTGGATGTACTTCCTATGGTCGTGTGATCATGTCCTCTGCAATTAATAGTAACGTGTGCCTGCTAGAGCCCCGCAAAACATAAGAGTACTGCAGCGCAGTGGGTTTTAAGCTTTTCTGAGTGGGTTATGTCACCTAAGGCGCTACCAGATCCTCCGCAGTGCACGCTACATCACCAGCGACACCGGCGTCTACGGGCATCCCGCTCCTAGGCGCCGAGCGCCCAGGAACCCACGGTGGACGAGCTCAGAGCTGTGGACGAGTCGCACCTTTGTCTGATCTGATGATGACGCATACATCCCCGATCTCTCAGCGGTAGTTGCTGCTCCAGCCTCCAGCGTATGTTATTGCTCACCTCGATTTCTCAGGATGTCTGTCGACGGATGCAGGGAAGGGACAGGTGAGCATGGGGTGGGGAAGCACGGGTATGTTGGTATTCATTAATATTCATTCCCGCCGTCGTTCTAAACCCCATGCCTTGGAGCCATGGCAGGTGGTGGGAAGGCGATGTGCAGCTCTTGCATATGATTCTTGTCTTGTACCGTATGTCATCCCGGCGTGGTGTACCCCAGCGCCTTGTTTATAAGATCCTGCCTTACCCCAATGTCGGTGTGTGCTTCTCCGGATCCCTCCAAGTCCGGCTCGACAGTCTTGCAATCCATCATCACTGGCGAATCCCAGAAGATTAATCCTAATCCTCGAGCTTGACCAGACAGCTGCAGCTTCGTCAGTCTCCACATCTACGGCGACCACGCTCCTTTCACCATGGGCCCCAAGGCTTTGCTGCCCCCGGGCGTGCCTTTCCTCTTCAAGCTCCTCCTCATCGTTTCTGCGCCACCATTCGGAGTGTATGTCATCTCCCGTGTAGCCGCCGCTGTTTCCCACGACGTCCTGCCGACCTGGGCTTGGATTCTTGCGGCAGTCCTCAGTGGCCCATTACTCCTCTACGGACGCATTTGGTGGAAGTACCATTCGTTCCAGCGAGGGGCGGCGCGTCTCGGGGCGGTCTTGCCCCCCGAGATGAAGGGTCAATGGGTCGGCAACTGGGACCTCCTGGACGGGATTTTGAAGGCGTTTGACACGGGCTATCCTTGTGAGTGCCGACTGCTGCTGTTCGTCCAATTCGTGGCACGCTGGTTGGGCATGTAACATCGACTGTGGCTCTGACGACATGTTTCATGTTTCAGCGGACATGTTTGACTATGGCTTCGAGCAGTGCGGCGCGCCAACATTCCAGTTCAGTGTATTCTGGGACTTGCAGTACTCCACTAAGGACCCCAACGTTGTGAAGGTGTGTTTTAGCTTCAGGAAGCAGTTGATAATGGAACTTAAAGTGATGTGCAGGCTGTTCTTGCTACGGACTTTCAGAACTATGAGAAAGGTGTGTATATCCTGTTTCGTTCACAACTCCTCCCACCACATGAAGGACCAATCTCCATAGGGGAGATGTTCCATAATTTTACAGACTCCTTGTTCGGAACTGGCGTGTTCAACGCGGATGGTAAGTGCCTTTGCGTCTGGGAGCCGCATATATCATGGCCCTGGCTAATCCTCAGTCCAGGGGATATGTGGAAGTTCCACCGCTCCATGTCCCGACCCTTCTTCAGTCGTGAACGAATCAGTCATTTCGATTTGTTCGACCGTCATGCCGGTACGACGTACGCGAAACATCGAAGTCCCTACCACGAACTAATCATCCGTTGTGTAGACGTTGCTATCACCAAGATCAAAGAACGCTCCCAGGCCGACATCGCCTTCGACTTTCAAGAGCTCATCGCGCGGTTCACTCTCGACTCCGGTACCGAATTCCTCTTCGGAAATTGCGTACATAGTCTCCATTCGCCTATGCCCTACCCCAGGGGTATGTCTGCCCACAACACCGCCCAAGTGGCCAAGTCAATCAAGGAGAAGTTCCCGCATGCTTTCTCAGCCGCACAGCTCATTGTGTCTGAGCGTCCCCGTATCGGTTGGCTCTGGCCACTCAAGGAACTCTTCAAATCGAAGACGGATGAACATATGGCGATTGTCAACGCGTTCCTCGAGCCTCTCCTTCAGGAGGCTCTTCGCAAGAAGGAAGAACGCGAGAAGGCTGGCATCAGCGTGGATGAAAAGGAAAGTCAGGACGACGAAGCCCTCCTCGACAACCTGGTCAAACAAACGTCGGGTGCGTTGGTCTTCTTGTTGGCCTTCACTTTAGGTCGACTGACCTTTTCCATATGTAGACTACAAGATCCTGCACGACGAGACCTTGAACATTCTGCTCGCTGGTCGTGACACGGTGCGGCTGGAATCAATAATGTTTAATGTGTCCGAGAGTCGAGTTACTGATGCCCATGGGTAAGACGGCCGCTGCCCTGACATTCGCTGTATATCTGTTGTGTCAGCATCCGCACATCCTCAAGCGTCTTCGTGAGGAGATTACGGAGCATGTTGGCTTCCATCGCCGCCCGACCTATGATGACGTCCGCAACATGAAATATCTCCGTGCCTTTTTGAATGGCAAGTCCCCGGTGATGACAACGAGATAGTGTCATACTCATGTGGTATTCTGCAGAGACGCTCCGGCTCTATCCTCCTGTGTAGGTTCTCGTGCATGTCACATTGAGCTCCACTGACCTCGTCTCTTTCAGGCCATTCGACATGAGGTGATTCTTTTATTTCGAATATGCAGCCGCCGAGGCTTATTTGAACTTTGCATCAGGTTCTCTATCAGGGAGGGTATCCTGCCGAACACCGACCCCACGGGGAAACCGATATACGTTCCCCCCAAGACAGCGTATGCTTCTTTTGGCCTGGAAGTAAGGCGGCGTTCTGACATATATTTCGTTCCAGTGTCTCGTACTCCATTCTCAACATGCAGCGGGATCCGCTCTACTGGGGCCCCACAGGTCCGGCACTTACTAACCTTGAACTTCTGTGTCCTGACATTGCGACGCGTATCCAGCACATGAAGTCGACCCTGATCGGTTCATTGACGAGCGTGTTGGGAAGTACCTCGTACCCAACCCCTTCATCTTCCTTCCGTTCAACGCCGGACCGCGCATCTGCCTGGGTCAGCAGGTCAGGAGCTCTGGACATCGACACAACTCCACAGGGCAGGGCACTGATGATTTCATGACTGACAGTTCGCATACAACGAGATGTCGTTCTTCATGATCCGTCTCCTCCAGAACTTCTCTTCAATGGAGCTTGATCTCTCCGCTCAACCGGCGGACTCCCTCCCGCCTCCAGAATGGACCGAGGCTGAGGGCCGCAAGGCGAAGGAGCAGCTTGCGCCCAAGTCTCACTTCACGCTCTTTGCTAAGGTATGTGCACTTGCGCGGTTCGAGAACATTTAGGAGTAGCTGAAGTGACCACACCGGGATTTCACAGGGTGGTTGCTGGGTGAAGATGGGTGTGGCCGACACCGAAGGTGTTGCGTAAGATTCCGAAAGACGCTAGCGGTCGGCACCAGAAGCTGAGTTCGCGAGTGAAGAAACGAAGAAACGTGTGCTATAGCAACAACTTTACCATTGTATGTCATGCAATGGGAACGTTAGGTTTCCAGTGTGGTTCTACGCACCATGGAATCTACGTAGAACGCTTAAGGGGTTAACCGGATGCTTACGGGGATAATCGAGAAAGCGCTTGATTTTTCTCTAAGCGATCTACAGGCCCAGACGGCCCAAGTGTCCGGCCCGCTGACGCTGAGAGCACTCCCAGACCTCAGAGAAGGCCAGGAAGCTCGGGAAAAGTCTCTGGGATGAAAACCAGGCATAAACTCGATAGCGAGGGCCTTAGTGGACAGAGCGGCGAGGGGGCAAGGGGAGCACTAAGCGCCCGGGACGCGAGAACGCGCTTTTCCGGCGCTTTAGAACGACGGGTAAGTCGCCAAGTGCGCGCAATCGTTAAGCGACCAACATCTACACTACACACGCCCCATGGAGGGCGACCACACTGGAAATCCTACGTTCTGCATGCAATGTCTTTTCCACCGATATGTGAACGTTCGCGAACCACGCAAGCATCATATTCGGGGGGGGGGCATGAATTTGATGTCCTCGGAACGGAGGCAGCGGAGCGCCCGGGATTGGGATCTGGAAGTGAGATCAAGCATGCTGATCGATTTGGCCGTGTGCTGAGCGCTGAGATCCGAGTCAAGGCGCGTCTGGCGCGGGACGGTCTATTGACTCCTGCAGATAACTATCGTCGCCACTACTCTCAGCTCTCATTCATCATCTTCGAATCGCGGGGGGAAGACAACGAATCGCGCTCAGCACACTGCCGAAATTTCGTTAATGGCTCCAAAGGCGGACTCACCCGAGACGGCCGAGCTCGTAGACCTCTTCAAGAAGATTGGACTCACCCCGTCTAAGGCGGCAGAGGCGGCCAAGAGCCTTAAGAGCGCAACCATCCTCAAGGGTATAATTGAGGCCCACGATCTCCTAAACAAGGACCTCGACGAAAAGCAGGCAGTATTGCTCGCTGCCCTCGCTGTCCAGGGAAGCAAACTCGGGGACGGGGAACGGAGCTACGCTGTCGGTGCCGTCTTGGATGGTCGTCTGAAGACCACTGACCAAGTCTCAGGTGAGAGCGAGTAGTTTGACTCGTGAGCGCATTCGAGATGTAACGATTCTGGTGTGTAATAGAGGCGGTCAAGTACCTCGATGGCCGTACCCTTCCTGTGGATCAGGCAGACTTCAACAAGAGCACCGGTGTCTGTGAGTATTCCGTTGCATCAGGTTCAGAAGATAGAAATGGAGGGGTTTTCTGGCAGGCTTCAGCATCACTGCCGAACAACTCGCTGCGCGCGTGAAGGAGTACGTTACATCTAGTGCTTACACTGGGTGGAACAACCTCGGTGCCGCGATCGGCAGTCTGAAGGGCACAGATCTTCGCTGGGCGAATGCTCTGGAGCTCAAGAATGCAGTAGAGAGTGCTTTCATCGAGAAGTTCGGTGCGAAGCAGGGCGGTAAGCCTGCACTCAAGGTACGCTCCACTCACAGCTTTCGGGTACCAGATAAACAATATCTTAACAGGAGGCGAAGAAAGAATCCGCTAACGCGGCCAAGGCACCCTCTGAGCCTGCTGCATCTGCGTCGTCCTCGCGTTCTGTCTTCCAGGAAGGCTTCCTAGGTCATCTCCATAAGGTCGGCGAAAACCCTCAGGTCCATCCTCACCTCCGGGAACAGCACCTTGGTGCGACGAAGGGCATCGTCCACACTCGTTTCCCTCCCGAGCCAAATGGCTTTCTTCACATCGGACACTCAAAAGCCATCTTCGTTAACTTTGGCTATGCTGCACATCATGGTGGCCATTGCTACCTGCGTTACGACGATACCAACCCAGAAGCTGAAGAAGGCAGGTACTTCGAGAGCATTCTGGAGACTGTGCGGTGGCTCGGGTTCGAGCCGTGGAAAATCACATATTCAAGCGACTACTTCGACAACCTATACGAACTTGCCGTAGATTGCGTCCGCAGGGATAAGGCGTACGTCTGCCATTGTACAGGTAAGTGAGTCAAATATGCGTCCCAGTCCTTATCTCATTGCGGCCTTAGCGGAAGAGATCTTCGCAAACAGAGGAGGGGAGGAGCGCGGTCCTCGAAGAGCTTGCATCCATCGGACACGACCTGTAGAAGAGTCACTGGCGGAGTTCGAGAAGATGAAGAACGGCGAATACCAGCCAGGTCAAGCCATTCTGCGGATGAAGCAGGACCTGGAATCGGGCAATACGATGATGTGGGACCTAGTGGCCTACCGCGTTCTCCTCACGCCTCACCATAGAACACACGACAAGTGGAAGATCTATCCCACATACGACTTCACGCACTGTTTGTGCGATAGCTTCGAGAACATCACGTAAGTGTTTTGTCCATCCTCCCAGCCAGTCTTGACATTTTCTTACACTACCCCTCCAGGCACTCCCTATGCACCACAGAATTCATCGCCTCGCGCGAGTCATACGAGTGGCTTTGCGACGCGTTGGAGGTTTATAAACCCCGTCAATCCGAGTACGGCCGCCTCAACCTCACCGGGACGATTATGTCAAAACGAAAGATTCTTGCGCTTGTCAAGGAGGGTCATGTCCGTGACTGGGATGACCCCCGTCTGTACACCCTCATCGCGCTTCGGCGCCGTGGTATCCCCCCTGGTGCTATCCTTTCATTCGTCAGCGGCCTCGGCGTTTCCACAGCACCATCAAATATCCAAACTGTTCGCTTCGAGCAGGCAATTAGACAATATCTGGAGAGCACCGTCTCGCGATTACTGATGGTATTGCGTCCGGTGAAAGTCACTATAGAGAACCTTCCAGAGGACTTCTTGCTCTGGCTAGAGAAGCCCCTTCATCCGAAGGTCCCGGAGCTAGGCACCTCCAAGGTTCCCCTGACGCGTACGATTTACATCGATGCAGATGACTTCCGTCTCGAGGATTCCAAAGATTACTTCCGTCTTGCCCCAAGGAAGACCGTCGGTCTCTTCCAAGCCCCTTGGCCCGTCACCTACATCTCCCACAAGAC
The DNA here is from genome assembly GCA_022814645.1 of Ganoderma meredithae. Lineage (NCBI taxonomy): Eukaryota > Fungi > Basidiomycota > Agaricomycetes > Polyporales > Polyporaceae > Ganoderma > Ganoderma meredithae. The sequence goes on from JAKLMY010000011.1 coordinate 188,307, forward strand.
CGACTCCGCCAGCGGCCAGGTCACGGAGATCGTGGTGCGGGCGGAGAACGAGGGTGCTCCCAAAAAGCCCAAGGCCTTCATTCAATGGGTTGCAGAGCACCGCGCGTCGGGTAGCCCGGTGATGGTCGATGAGACGCGCATCTTCCACCAGCTGTTCAAGAGCGAGAACCCGTCTGCGGCCGTGCCCGACTTCCGCGCTGACATCAACCGGGACTCCCTCGAGGTTGTGAAGGGGGCGATGGTGGAAGTGGGATTCTGGCAGCTTGCGAAGAAGGCGTACGCCGACGCGAAGGCGGAGAGCAAGCGCCGCACGGATGCTGCGCTGAAAGTGACCGCGGAAGCCAAGGGCCCTGTCGTAGAGGGCGCGCCTACGCACGAGCACGACGATACCCCCAGGGCGACGAGCGAGCAGCTGATCGGGAAGGAGGTTATCAGGTTCCAGGGCCTGCGGGTGGCGTACTTCACGGTGGACAGGGATGCGAAGTTGGCGTGCTTGGAGGACGGGGTGGAGGCGGGCAGGAAGGAGGGTGACTACCTCGTGCTGAACAGGATCGTCAGCTTGAAGGAGGATTCGGGAAAGGCGGCGTGAACTACAATGAGAATGTAATACGACGATGTTTTAGTAGCGAGAAACTTCAGTACTTAATGCACGATGATACTGTTCTACCGGCAAGCGGTGCCATGGCGATTGGCACTGGGAACATAGGTGTGTGTGGCGGTTTAGTGCGCACGCCAGTCGTTCCGAATCTGAGATCCAGGTGTGGTTTGCACTTGTTTGGCAAGAGCCTTGGGAATCCAAAAGGAGAAAGTGGGATCACGTGGTGGACTGCCGAAAGCGCGTTCGCGTCGGAGCAGCAGCAGACTTGGGTGGCTATTGCGTTTGCAGAGACGTGTCTTCAACGCTTTTCGTCCTTGGATTTCCATCTACGCCATTGGATTTCATGTCTGGAGGCCGTGCACTAGCTTTGCTGAACCACGACTAGTCTACCATGATCACCTTCACTCCTCTGTCGGGTGCCGCTCGTTCCGACCACACAGTTCCCTTGGCATACGTCCTGCAAGTTGACGACGTGCGCATTCTCCTGGACTGTGGATCTCCAGACTGGTGTCCGGAAACAACCAAAGGCGAAACGGAGGAGGGCAAGGGCCCCGCATGGGAAAAGTACTGTGATTCTCTGAAAGAGTGCGTGTTTACCACTAGTCCTGTGAGACATGCATTCATTCTTGTACATGCACCTAGATGTGCCCCTTCAGTAGACCTTGTGCTGTTGTCTCATGGGGACTTGTCACATTCTGGCCTATATCCCTATGCTCGTGCCAACTGGGGTCTCACTGCTCCTGCGTATACTACCCTGCCCGTTCAAGCCATGGCCCGAGTTGCGGCTTCCGAAGACGTTGAAGGCATTCGCGATGAACAGGATGTCGGCGATAATCCTCCCGCTGACGGCGCACTGGAAACTAGGGAAGATATGTCCGGCTCACCGACCCCACATGATAGCGCCTCTCTGGCCTCTTCCCTAGGAACGAAGCGACGCAAGTACGTAGCAACACTGCAGCAAGTTGTTGATGCCTTCGACTCCGTAAACGTCCTAAGATACTCCCAACCATGTCACCTCCAAGGTACGTCTCCACACCCATGAGTTCTGCTCGTATTCCTGAGCCCGGCTCCCATCCATGCAGGCAAGTGCCAAGGCTTGACTATCATTCCTTTCAACTCTGGTCACTCTCTTGGAGGTACCATATGGAAGATTCGCTCTCCATCAGCAGGTACTATCTTGTATGCTGTCGACATGAACCACATGCGGGAACGACATTTGGACGGGACTGTCCTTATTCGACAAGCTTCTGCCGGTGGCGGCGTCTTCGAGAGCTTGGCTAGGCCGGATCTCCTCATTACCGATGCAGAGCGTGCCAGCGTGACAACCGCACGCCGGAAAGACAGGGATGCGGCGCTGCTAGGCAAGTCTATGGCGAGCCCTACGCTCAAGAGGCTTAGTGAACACTAATTGTCGGTTTAGATTGCGTCACTGCAACTCTATCGTCGCGGAATTCTTTACTGTTGCCATGCGACTCAAGTAGCAGAGTCCTCGAACTGCTAGTCTTGCTCGACCAGCACTGGAATTACTCCCGGTTAAAATACCCGATCTGTCTCCTGTCGCGCACGGGTCAGGAGATGCTTACCTTCATCCGTAGTATGATGGAGTGGTTCGGTGGCACTATTAGCAAGGAGGATGTCGGCGAGAATGGCACAGACGGGAGGCGAGACCGACGAAGACGCGACGATGACCATGACGAAGAGGCTTTGGGGGCCTTCGCCTTGCGGTTCAGGTGAGTAGTCCCGCACCCCTTAACTTTGTCTACTTGTGGTCTGTGCTCATCTGTCTCTGTCACCAGGCACGTTGAGTTCTTCCTTAGCCCTCAAGCCCTCATGTCGACCTACTCATCCAAGGACCCGAAGCTAATACTCGCCGTCCCGGCCACGCTCTCACATGGTCCCTCCCGCACGATCTTCGCCGAATTCGCGGAAATCCCTGATAACGTCGTCCTTCTCACTGGGCGTAGTGAACCAGGCACTCTGGGGCGGTTCCTCTTCGACAAGTGGAATGACTCTCAACGAGAAGAGGCCAAATGGGACCGAGGGAAAATCGGGAGCAATATCATGATGGACGGAGTCCTTCGCCTCGAGGTGCGCTCTTCTCTTCGCTCCTTATAGCGGTAGCAACAAAAAGTCTAATACATTATCATGCGCCCTTGCACGCGCAGATGCACTCAAAGGTGCCGCTCCAGGGTGCAGAACTAGAAGAATTTCTGGCGAAGGAGCGCGCGGCCCGCGAGAAGGCCGCGGCCCAGCAGGCGGCGCTTGCTCGCAACCAGCGTATGTTGGAGGCGGACGAGGCGGAGAGCGACTCGGACGACGAGAGCGACTCGTCGAATTCGGACTCGGAGGAAGAGAACGAGGTTGAACGTACGCTCGGGGAGGACCTTATGGACGCCGCGGAGGAGGGGGCCAAGCCCGCACGGAACGGGCGCGCGAAACGGAAGCGCGGGCAGGGCGTCGACGGGGATGGGGACTGGGCGATGGGCGGGAACGAACCCGATGAGGGCGTGACAAGGATCTCGTTCGACATTTATCTGAAAGGGAACGTGGCGAAGACGACGTCGTTCTTCAAGAGCGCTGAGGGGCAGACGCAGCGGTTTAGGATGTTTCCGTATGTGGAAAAGAAGAGGAGGGTGGACGAGTATGGGGAGACGGTGGATGTTGGGATGTGGCTGAGGAAGGGGAAGGCGCTGGAGGAGGATACCGAAAGCGAGGAAGTGAAGGAGGCTAAGAAGCGGAAAGAGGAAGAAGAAGCAAAGGTTAGGATGGATCATTCGTAACAAACAGGATGCTGACTATTGTGACCCTTGCACCTACAGAAAACGCCTCGAGAGTCGCCATCAAAATTTGTCACGATGATCGCGGAAGTGCAGCTCGCATGTCGTTTGTTCTTCGTTGACTTGGAAGGGTTGAACGACGGGCGTGCAGTCAAGACTATCGTGCCCCAAGTCAACCCAAGAAAGATGGTGAGAGTCGCATTGCATCCGAAGTCATGCTACTAAACCTTCGTTCGCTGCAAGATTCTTGTGCATGCGCCTGTTACTGCCACCGACGCGCTGATCGAAAGTTGTGCGAACATCAAGGCCATGACCAAGGAGATCTACGCTCCTGCACAGGGTGATACGGTCCAGATCGGTCAGCATACAAACAGTTTCTCAATATCCTTGAGCGACGAGCTTCTGGCGTCTCTCAAGATGTCGAGGGTGAGTCACACGTCTATTCATCGGGCCCCGCTTTTCGGCTGAGCGTTCCTATGACAGTTTGAGGATAACGAAGTCGGATACGTTTCCGGGCGTGTGTCCAGCCTCGCGTCGTCGACGATCCCAGTGCTGGAGCCGGCAGCAATCTCGCATTTCCAATCAGCGTCTACCCCACACCAGCCTCTCCGGGGTCGGACGTTGGGTTGTCGCCCCACGCAATCTCTTCCGCAGTCTACGATGATCGGTGAACTCAAACTGACCGCGCTTAAGACGCGTCTAGCATCCATTGGCGTGCAGGCTGAGTTAGTCGGGGAGGGTGTGCTGATCTGCGGTGCAGCGGCGAAGAAGGGGGCAAGCATAACCTTGGACTCGCTCGGCGACTCTGTAGCGGTGAGGAAGACAGCTCGGGGTCGTGTTGAAGTCGAGGGTTCGGTGTCGGATGTCTACTATGTCGTTCGCAGAGAGGTGTATAGTCTTCTTGCGCTTGTTGCAGCGTAATGCATTTGTTACCTTGTCGTGGGTGAGACCCGGGTATCCCAATAACCGGCACCGGTGCCTGTGTCAATGGCGCATGGCGCAGTCGCTAGCCGCAGCTCACCACGCCAATGTCGTCACCAAATACTCCTTTTCTGCTAACTCTGAGCCATTTCCGAATGGTCTAAAACTTTGCCTTCGAGTCACATTCGCCTCCAGATCTGGTTTCGGTTCCTGAGGCTTGTTTATGTGGGATGCATGTGGCGGAAGGTCTCTTCCCCGGACCCTGTCACCATTCCTTCGGGCGATCCATAACAGCCGACGACTTCGCGCCAACGGTCAGTCCGTCCCTTTCCAGACTCCGAAATCTTCTTATATACTTACCCTCATCACCTTGCAGTCTCACACCCATCTTTCAGAGAAGAGCTTTTCCCTCAACATGCCGAGGTCGCTGGCATCAAAACTTCCACCTGGGCTTCCTTACACCCTCCGCCATACCGTCGGCAGCCTTCTCCCTGTCGCAGTCATTCTCGTCATTGTCTACTTCCTCCGGACCTTCAGCGATGTGGACGTTTCATCTCTCCTCGTCGCGCTGGTTGCAATTGCCAGTGTCCCAGCGGCCTACGCGGCCCGCATTGCGTACATGCACTGGAGCATCCCCAGACGCGCTGCCCGTATGGGTGCCGTGTTGCCACCACGCTGGGACGGGAAGTCTGTCGGTAACAGGGATATCCTTCAATACGTTCTCGACCGGTACCTCAAGGGATATCCTGGTACGCACTTTTTTCCTTCCGTATATTGGCTATGAAATGCTCACCGCTTTGTTTGGACTCCAGGCGATGGATTCTGGGATAAGGTAGACCAACTGGGCCATCTGCATTCGATAAGCATATTTTGGGATCCCATATATCTCACGACGGATGTCAACGTTATCAAGGTATAGCCTTGGTCACTCACTCAGAACATGCAACTAACCCACTGTCGTGTGCTAAGACGGTACTTGCTACGGACTTCCAATCCTTCGGGAAAGGTGCGGCTAGGCACTTTTTCAACACCCCCGCGGTTCTGACCTTCTGTCTAGGCGAGTTCTTCAAGGACACGATGAACACAGTCCTCGGTGATGGGGTCTTCAATGCCGATGGTATGAATGTGCTTCATTATCGTTCGATGAAACTCAACTCCTGCATCCCAACCCAGGCGAATTGTGGAAGTTTCATCGTTCCATGACTCGGCCGTATTTCTCTCGCGATAGGATCTCCCATTTCGAAATGTTTGATCGTCACGCAGGTTACAAGTCCGAATTCGTTTACCATTCGGAACATGGTTGACCTGTCCATGTAGACGTAGCCCTGAGGAAGATGAAGGAACGGTTTCGTGGGGGGTACTCGCTCGACTTCCAGGACCTCATCTCACGCTTCACCATGGATAGCGCGACCGAGTTCCTTTTCGGTAACTGCGTCCACGCTCTCAAGTCGGACTTGCCGTACGCCCACAATGTTCCCTTCGCGCCCCGGATCTCGCAGCAGCAGAACGCGGCGGATAGGTTCTCGGCGGCTTTTGCCGCCGCCCAGTACCTCATCTCCATGCGCGCCCTTATCGGCTGGACTTGGCGGCTGAAAGAGCTTTTCTACGACGTCACCAAGCAGCCCATGGCGGTGGTGGATGAATACTTGAAACCTATTCTGGAGGAGGCCGTCCGGAAGAACCGCTATTCGACTGAAAACTCTGAGAAGTCTCATCAGGGCGGGTCGGATGAGAACGAGACGTTGCTGGATCACTTGGCCAAGTACACAGACGGTGGGTGGGGCCTTGGCGTACGACCTCATTTCTTATGGCGCGCTGAGATGTTGGGATAGACCCTACCATCCTCCATGACGAGACGCTAAATATCATGATTGCCGGCAGAGATACGGTAGGCAAGTCCACAGCCGAGTGTTACAAGATGACTGACTGCGATGCAGACGGCGGCGACGCTGTCCTTCGCGGTTTACCTCCTGTGCATGTACCCCGAAGCTTTTAGGAGATTGCGGGCGGAGGTTATAGATCACATTGGCCCTACCCAGATGCCAACCTTCGATGACATCAAGTCAATGAAGTATCTGAGAGCCGTCATCAACGGTAAATCTGATCATTCTGCGCATGGTGTATGGTCACTGACGTCCATGTCAGAAACGTTGCGGCTGTATCCTGTGGTGTAGGCATTTTTCGTTATTCTATTGCTTTTGAGTAGATACTGATAGCTGAACATTTAGGCCGTTCAATTTCCGGTAAGATTCTCCAGTGTGCACGACGCCCTGCATTGCTAATGACATTTCAGGACGGCTTCCCATGACACTACAATCCCGAATCCGGACCCAACCAAGCCTCCTATCTTCGTTCCTGCAGGAGTCGGGTGAGGACAAATCAATTTCAGAAGGTTATTCACGTCCTGAGTCCATATAGTGTTTCTTATTCGGTCTTCCTGATGCACCGCCGCAAGGACTATTGGGGCCCTGACGGCAAGTCATCGCCAGGACTTTTCAATACGACGCTGAATTTATCGTCCATTTAGCTCTATTCTTCGACCCGGACCGATTCCTTGATGAACGTCTTAACAAATACTTCGTTGGAAATCCGTTCATTTTCCTGCCATTCAACGCCGGTCCGCGGATTTGCCTTGGACAACAGGTACGGCCCGTCATTCTCGGACATATACTTCTGCATCTCATCCGGCTGACTCGCGGAATAGTTTGCATACAACGAGATGTCGTTCTTCCTCATCCGCTTGCTGCAGCATTTTTCTCATATGGAACTTGACCTCGACGCTCAACCTCCGGAAGCGCGACCTCCGTCTGAGTGGGCTGGCAGCGAGGGCCAGCGCGGTGTCGAGAAGATCCTGCCTCGGATGCATCTTACGTTGTACATCGAGGTATGTCTTTTCCGTAATATCGCCGCCTGCATCTCTTATTGGCGATGATAGGGTGGCCTATGGGTCAAGATGACCGAGGCAGAGAAAGCGATATAGAATTCCAACCAAAAGTGAGCGCATATATCCAGCATCTTTCAATTTCATTCTTCCTTACACCTCTTCCCCAGGCCATCAAGTTCACTCGGCTATCTATCCGATCCAAATTGTCCTTTTATCATGCAACGCCGTGACTCGCCGTAGTTCTGTTCTATGCAAAGTTTGCGTGAAGGGCCGACGAGATGAGTCCGCTGTGTTAATGTATAACATAATTTCTTCACGCATCATAACCAACTCTTCCCAAGCTCTTCCCCGTGAGTCTTGCACTCCCCAACATGTGAGAGGACGTGGCGAAATTGAGGGCGGACTCCTTATGGCGAGCACATCACACCTATGCGTTTGGTGGCATCACCGCGTATCATTCTCCCAACGCTCATCTCCGTCTGCGCGGCTACCACACGTCTCTTTTCTCATCCATCCGCGTTCTGGCCTATGCACTTGTAGTGTCACCCTGTGTTACAGCCGGGGATGACGCACTCAGAGACATGCTGCCAAGGCCGCGACGCACGCGCAAATGATAACTATGCTTTCTTAGACGACATGTGGAAGTTGGCGCCCCGAGACGTGCAGCACAGCCTGTCACTCTGTTTGGTTTCAGATCACATCATGCACATGCAATGACCCGACCATATTACTTTAGCCGGACCAGATTCCAAACTTCGAACGACATGCAGGTATGTCAAGGCTCTCGTGATCCGCGATCGTATGTCGTTAACTCTTTTTCTTTTTCGCAGATGTTGCTATCAAGGCAGACAAGGAAGGAGCGCCCCTGGAACAGTCATGCCCTCGACTTCCAGGCCCTCGTCTCACGTCTCACCCTCGATAAAGCAACGGAGTTCCCCTTCGGAACTGAGTCCACCACAGCCCGAGGTACGACCTGCCGTACGCCCGCAATGACGGATCGAGGTCGCCGCACCTCAGGCTCCCTAGGATGTGTCGGCTTTTTTCCCTGAGGCTTTCACCGATGTGCAGCGGGCCTCTCGCGACGTGATTGCACACTGAATGGGTTTGGGCGTTCGAGGAGGTCTTCTGAAGCAGGACGAACATGGGGCACATGAAGGTTGTAGACGTGAATTTACAGCTCATCCTGGGGAAAGCCGTGAGGAAGGATAAAGTGAGAAGGAGAAGGACGATGATAGTCAGACCTTGGTTAAGTATAAAGAAGGTAGGTTGGTCCTTTCGTCAACGATATCCCGCCGTCCTGACGACAAGACTCTCATCATTATGACTGCAGGTGGGGGTACCATACGGTGGGTACATCGCAATGTCGATGACAAATTCACCAGTTGAGTGCCGTTTGTAGAGGGCGGCGGCCTTGACGTTCGCGGTGTATCTCTTACGTCCACGTCTTCAAGAAGCTCTGCGCCGAGACTTTGGCGAAGACCGGTCTCAAGGGGACACCGACCTTCGAAGACATTCGAGCTATGAAGCACTTGAGGGGCTATCATCAGCGGTAAGTCAGATCTTATGTACGGTGATACTTGCGGATTAACCATCCAACACCAAACCCCAGATATGCCTTGGCCAACAGGTGCGTCCTGTGGACCGCATTGACGTTGGTGAGTAAATGGAGTGCTCATGCGACTGCTCCCTGTGGATATCGTCCTTCCTCACTTCCTCACGCATCTTCTGCAGCGTTTTCTCATACATGGGGCTGGATCTGAGGGCTGCACATTCAGACATCACACTCACTGCCGGAGTGAGTCAATGAGGAGGGCCATCGTAGCAATGAGAAGATCGCTTGACGCTGTAGGCTCAGGTAGTACGTGTTCGTTTCATGACAAAATGGTTGGAGTATCAGATACTCACGCCTGTCAGGGGGTCTCGATGACTGAGGCCTCGGAGCAAGCTTGATGGGTCTCTGGACAGTCGCCGCTGACTTATCGAATCAATGGTCTAACTTATGTCGGATACTTCCACGTTTGTGGTAATATAAATATACGTCCAACGTAGCAACTGCATCATGAGCGAGACGTAGTGGCCGGAGCAGAGTCGTAGAGGGTGAGAACACAAGGTACGGGAGTGTGAGTTGCTGTATGCGGCGACGGATGGCAAGGACCAGTGCGTGTCGGGGGTTGGGGGCGCTCATACCCTGGGACGTGTCCTCTTGCGCTGGATTGCATGTCATATTCCGCCTCTTCCGCTGTGTCGTCGTGTGCAACAATACGTGTCCCGCACAGCATGGCGGGACAGCGTTGGTGGACACGTCGGCGGGCAGTGGAAGTTGGGGGAGAGGATGAGTCGGCGTGGCCCGAAGGGCGAAGAGCAGCGCCACGTTGCGGAGCTTGAAATAGACGGGCCTCACACGCCAGTCGCCAGTCCCGCCCACGAAACTTGTACCAGTCGCTCTCGCTCTCTCTCGTCTGCTCCTCATCTCCATCGCCTCTTGTCTTTCCTGCCCCTTCTTCCTCGTATCATAACCATGGGTCTCTCCGTCTCCCGGCTCCTCTCTGGTCTCTTCGGCAAGAAGGAGATGCGTATGTATCTCCCATCGATGCCAGCACGACGTCTAGCTAATTACGGCCCATCTCGATTGCTCAGGTATATTGATGGTTCGTACCGCCCTGTCTCGTTCACTTGGGGTGTGCAGGGCATTGAATATCTGTTTAGGTCGGTCTGGACGCAGCTGGTAAAACCACCATCCTGTACAAATTGAAGTTGGGCGAAATTGTTACCACTATCCCCACCATTGGTCAGTAGACCCCACACCGCGCTCCCAATGTTCCCTTCTCGACGTTTCTGACTCTCGCCCTAGGTTTCAACGTCGAGACCGTGGAGTACAAGAACATCTCGTTCACCGTGTGGGATGTTGGAGGACAGGACAAGATACGTCCCCTCTGGAGGCATTGTACGTCTTCAGCGTCTGACGTGTCTTCTCGGTCCTCACCCGCCGGCTATTTCTCTGCATCGCAGACTTCCAGAATACCCAGGGTATCATCTTCGTCGTCGACTCCAACGATCGGGAACGTATCTCGGAGGCCCGCGAGGAGCTCCAACGAATGCTCAACGAGGACGAGCTCCGTGATGCCCTTCTGCTTGTTTTCGCCAACAAGCAGGATCTCCCCAACGCGATGAATGCGGCTGAGATCACCGACAAGCTTGGTCTCCATGGTCTCCGGCAGCGGACGTGGTTCATCCAGGTGTGTACCTCCCTGTCGTGTGCACCGCAAGATGCACAGGCTCACGCGTCTCACAGGCGGCTTGCGCGACGAGCGGTGATGGTTTGTACGAGGGTCTCGAGTGGCTCAGCGCCAACATCAAGCGACGGGTGTAAGCGGCGTCTTTGCCGTCGCGTGTGGTTACCTCTTCAACGTTGCCGAACGTCCATGTCTTATGATCCTTACGATATCGAAGAGGGTTTCACTGGTTACCTCGTCTCCTCTTGCTCAGCTGTCCACCACAGTATTCTCCCGTCCTCTACATTGACTCTTTCTTCATCCCTTCTGTGTCATATAACGTAACTCGGAGTTCATTTTCTCATTAGCGTACGTACCCATTTGTACGTCTATGCGCCCTCGGTGGCCCTCAAAATGCTCTTCCGATTAGAAGCATATACACCGGTATAATTTACGACTGAAATGCGGGTATGTGTGCGTATGAATACAGTGGCGAGACGGCCCGAGGTGTAAGCTTCCAGCTCAAAATTTGGAGAGATAAGCAGACGGTGCAGGATCAACGGCTCTCCCCCGGGAAAAGTCGCCCCACGGCCTCGGCCTCCTTCCTACGCTTCTCTCCCCTCTCGCGCGAGCCGGCATCACGGCTCTCGAGGCCACACCGGGCGAGCTTTTCGAGTAGTGCAGCTAGTCGCTTCGGCTTCACAGCAGGGTATGACGTCTGGCGGATCGATGCGACCAGGTACGCACTGACCGCGTCCGACATGATCACCGAGGTCATCTGGAATGCACGAGGCAGGGTACCAGTGCGACGGAGCGAGGACCGTGTCAGCAGCTCATCCGGGCAATCACGGTGCGAAGGAGGGGACAGGGAACAGGGGGGCAGAGAGTTGCACGTACTGAGCGCAATTCAGCGAAGGCGGCTCCGTGGGAGTGGTTGTTGCGCTTGAGCTCCTCGTCGAGGAAGTCAACGTCCAGGAGGAGGTTCGCGATGGCGTTTTCGTTCATCATCGGGATGTCGCGGCCCGTGAGGAAGTCCTGCGAGGATGCGCGGAAAAAGGAATGAGTTTCCGATACCGTTGACACGGAGACTGTTGAGAGGACTAAGGAAAGGGAACGATTCATATGGGGGTGGCGTTCGTCGGGTATGTGACGCGCGAAGAGAAGTCTGTACGCACCAGGAAGCAGCTCGCGATGTAGCTCACGGCTCCGCGGTAAGCCTCTTCTTTGTACGTGTCCTTGAGCGCGAGGGAGTCGATGACCGTCGTGAGCCAATTGACGAGCTCGTAGAGGTACATGCTCGGGGAGTCCGCACGATGGGGCGTGGTCCAATCGTATTCTGAGAGGCCGAAATCTTCCAACTTGGAGCTCATGGCTTCGGTTATTCGAGCGATGGCCTTGGTACGCGTCGCAATGAATGATCCGGCGGCCTTCACACGAATGGTACCGCCACGTTGTGATGAACTTGGATTGGTGGTTAGACGGCGCGGGAATGTGCCTCGTGAGAGTGTACTGACCGGATGTTTGTGAGTGATCTCTCCAGTTCTGAGCAGGAAATCTCGAAGTGCTCCAAGTTGGTGATGACCTGAGCAATCTGAGAAACGTTCGCGATGGTCTGCACACGATTCGCTATCGACTCGCTGATGGAAGTCGTCAAGATAGCGTCGAGGGACTGGAAGCCGCTGTCAGAAAGAATATTTGGGCGTGTTCGCCGAAAAACTGACTTTACTCAGAAGATCGTCAATGTTGCGGTGGTGCTGGGCGACACCCTCGATAAACTGGTAGAAGTTGTGTACGAAACTCCGTATCTGCGAGTGTGTGAGGCCATAATGGTACATGAAGGGGGGATGCCACGTACATCCTGACAACAGAGATAAAAGCCTTGGGACCATGGGAGGTTGACAGGGGCAGTGCTCCTGGAGCACGTCAGCATCCGCCCACCGCGAGCGTGAGTACAGCAACGCTTTGACGTACCTGCGGAGTTGGTCACGCTGCTCTCGTGTGAGCCATACTGTCTCCATAACACTGTCCTTCTCACTCTCCTTCTCCACGTACATAGGCTGGAAGTCGTCTTGGGTGATGATCTACAGCCCCCATCAGAGATACAGATGCAGACTGGAATGGACGGCGACTCACACTCTGAAAGCGCTTCCCAAATTTGATCTCCAAAATGGACACGTACTTTTCGAAAAGACGCAAGATCAACTGATGTATGCTAGTGGTCGTGTACGAGTACGACTGCGAGCCGGGTCAAATGGAGCAGAACAAACTGTTGGTGGCGACATACGTACCTCTAACGTCATAACGAAACCTAAGAGCGACTCTTTGACCTTGAGATACGTATCCGGATCGTTCTCGTTTCTAAGGATATCTTCGACGGCCGTGCTGAGTCGGCTAATGAGGGCGTCCCACAAGTCTTCCACTTCCCGCTCGGAGCGGAAGCTGCCAGTGGTGTTAAGAACGTGAGTCTCGATGATGAAATATCCAACAATCTCTTGCGTGATGGAGTGTAAAGAGGACAGCGGTAATGGCTCCGGGATAATGAGATCGGATTGGGCCTAACAACCCTCACATCAGAGCGGCATTTGCGAGGACGAGGATGCCTCATACCTTTCGATCAGCTTGGTACGATCTTCGTATCTCATCGAGGGAGTCAAGCGCACTGTATATGTGTATGCATTCGTACAAGGGCTTGAAGTCGACTTGTAGCTGATCGTTGTCCAAGACGTTATCTGACAGCACGTAACATTAGTTGGACAGGAGTAATGAGGGTAAACGAGGCGCATACATTCAGTCTTCTCGTATGTTATCGACTCAACAGCACTACCGACGCGACTTGACTTCAACATCGGATCCTTCTCTCGGCGGCCCCGCCATCGGCGTGTGCGCATCTCCATAGCTTCTAGCGCAAGAGAACCGATTGTTGCACTAACGTTTCGGATGTCCAGGAGCCACTGTTTTACGGAGGCCGTAACGGCGTCCTTGATCTGGCCACGCAGTGATGGTAATGATGAAAGGAGGTGCTGGAACAATGGCGTCGTGGATAATGAGGTTGGGGGCATGCTCTCAATGTCTTCTAGGGACTGCAAGAGATATATTCAATGCTAAAGAGAGGAAGGGTACCGATGCAGTATGGGAAGTACGGACCCTCAGTGCACTCCAGTACTTCCCCTCCTTGATCATCTCGCCGACACGGTTTACAACATCCAGGATACGTAGACATGCTTGAAGACCGTCGATAGCCTCGTCGAGATTCGCCGCGGTCTTCTTCGTCTGCAGAAGAGCCTTCTTCTTTTCCACCAAACTCTTTCCAACTTGCGATACGTTCTGGTCAAGTGATGTAATCTTCTCGCGAAGGTTGGTGGTATAGGACTTGATAGAGAAGAGGATCGAGACGGAGCTGATGAATTCCTGGTAATTGTCGCCACATATTGACTCGATTTCCGAGTCCTTTGACTCTATCAAGGACTGAAGAGTGCGGAGGTACGCTTCTTGTTGTCTGTTCGCGTGAATCTGCTTGATAATGGGACCTAGCTGTTCGAGATTCTCCGAGGAGGAAGCCTGGTCGAGGAGGTGAATCTGCTGTAGCTGCTGGTCGATGCTCTCCTGTGTGAATTGCTGCCGCCGCCTTGGAGCCATGCGAGAACGTGGAGAGAATGATAGAAAGCGTGGTTTGGGGGGTAATGTGATGCTGCCTTGTTTCCAGAGGATGGCGGGGAGAGGAACGGTGGTTCTGCGCCCAGTTGGGAAGCCGTGTTTGGTAACGGCTGTACTTAGCCCGACGGCCCGACGAGCCGTACCAAATGGTCCCGCGGACCGGGATATGCACCACGGGCCGAGGGTAAGAAGCCAGCGATTCAGAATCAAGTTATCGGACTTGCAGCTTTACGTCCTACCACTTCGTCCGATATGCCTGCGGTAACCCTCGATTTCGATGCAATGTAAGGCTTGCTGTCCCAGATCAAACACGAGCATCCAATAATCATTTTATTTGCAGCCTTTTCGACATGGATGGCACCTTGGTCGATTCGACCGATGGTGTAGTCGGCGCATGGGAGCTGTTCGCAGAGAAGTACCCCAGTCTCGACGTCACGGTCGTCCTAAGCTGTCAGTGTATCCCAATGGATATACACTCCGCTTGAATACTGACTCCATCAATGCTACGTAGCATCCCATGGTATTCGCACCGTCGAGAACTTGAAGACGCACTGTGGGATCAACGATCCCGAAGAGTTGGAAGTACGCGTTTGGGGTATATTGAATGACGTTGGCTAATTTACGACACAGCGTGAAGCAAGGCGATTCGAGGAGGCCATCGTTGCGGAGTCCAAAAAGAATGGCCGCCAGGGCATTGTAGCTCTCCCAGGTGTCCGCGAGATTATGGTGCAGGTATGCGCTGTTTCTTGGTAACGTCTGGGGTCGCAAACTCATATGTTGCTATCAGATAGGGCCATACCATAAGTTGCCGAAGCCGAGATGGGCTATCTGTACTTCGGCCACGGTAGTATACGCCACCTCTGCCTTGAAGGCCGTTGGCGTCCCAATCCCTGACGCCTTCGTCGTCTCCGAAGACGTCGAGAAGGGGAAGCCTGAGTATGTTCCCCCATATCGCTCACTAACACCGCAGTTGAATGCTCCGATTTTAGACCGGATCCTTACCTGCTTGGAGCCAAACGCGCAGGTGTCGATCCCAGCCGGTGCCTCGTTGTCGAAGACGCTCCCGCCGGTGTCCGTAGCGGAAATGCTGCAGGTTGCAAGACTCTCGGATTAGTCACCTCTCACAGTCGCGAACAGATGGAGGAAGTAGAGCCAGACTGGCTTGTACCCAACCTTTCCAGGTGAGGATCTGCAACCGCTAGAGTCCATGGAAGGTATTAACCGGAAGAGTATAGGGTTACCATGGAGCCGACGGAAAACGGCGTTCAGGTTACGATCAACACGGACTGACCTGAGACTCTGTGACCCGACACCACGCATCACGTACACACCTTGACCTAGATTCCTGCATGGACAAAGAACCTGTACAAAATTGGACGAACTTTATTGCCGCAACTTCATGTAGAGGTCTATCGAGCGTCGGAATCCTGTTCATATGGCAAAGTCAACGATGGAAGTGTAGCATTTGTCTTTCAATCAACTTACCGCCCTCCCCAGCAGCCCCTAGATGCTCCGCTGGTCCGAAGCCTACCTCCTGTAAGATATGCTCGAAATTCTCTGGACGTAACTCCAGATGCTTCGCGTTTTCCTTGAGTCTCTGGACACTGGGGTGAGCATGTTAATTCAGAAGAAACAACAACAACGCACAGGATCCATGCGTTTCGCTTTGCCGTAGGTATCCCATTCCTGCGGCTCGAGAACGAAGGTACCACCGGGTCTCAGGACTTTATGGACACGGCGGAAAAACGTCTTCAGTCCCTCGTCGCCACCATTGAGATGAATCCACTTCGAAACAGAGAATCTAAGGAGACCGATGAGCAATGTGACTTAGTGAGTGGCATCGAGAAGCACACGTACGCAACCACAACATCATATCCCTCTGCATCTTCTGGGATTTCATCCTTCACCCAATCGGCAGAACGAAAGGTAACATTCTGAGGGAAAGCGTCGGTCGCGACTTTGTTCGTCATTGACGTAAGGATGGGCAACGGGCCGAACATATGCTCGAATGAAGCCGGGAAGTACTTTGCTGGTCCACGGTCGGCCACTAACTCCTCTCCATCCGGAGGAGATACACGCCGCCTCTTCTTGTGTTTAGCCGTGGTCGCGTCTGTCCTGTCTTTGTTAGGATACGCTCGACTTGCGGGGCCTTGTTGACTCCAAACAGACCGCCTGTGTTTCCATGCCGCGCTAACAAGAGTATCGTCGAGGTCTACCCCGATGACACGTTTCGCACCCAGGTCCTGTGCTTGCTCTGGTTCAGCATCTAAAAATCCATAAAAACGGCAGCGAGGAGCCTATAGATACCTATCTCGCAAGTTACGTGGCCTTCATTGCATCCTACATCGAGGACACGTGCTCCGTTGAAGAGGACTCGAGGCAACAGTGCCAACCTAGGGTCGCTCGCAAACGGACGTTTATTATAATATCTGGGTATTGGACGCATAAGGAAGCGTCTTGTCAAGATAGATGCACAACTCACCCGTGGTAATTTCCATGTATTGGTGGCATATTGACCTTGGACGTCATCGTAGTCGGCCAATTCCAAAGTATACGCCACAAATATCTATTCAATTGGTTAGTCATGATTGTGGCCATGCTTGTGCTTTTCGCTGAGCCTTACACTAACAATCTCTTCCCCACAGTTTCTGGGGCGGGGGCGGGAAGACGTAGCGGCCTGAAGCTAACAGGGTTGGTACAGAGTGTTGAGTTCAAGCTGTGGGCTTGATAAGCGCCCTCGCCAGTGCTTCTCCTATACTGACAGTCCACCGGCATTTAGACCAAGATTTAGACCATCGTGATATGCATAAATAACAGGTATAAGGATGGCTTTAAGATATTGGTGAGTCGAAGTCCGTCCCCATGCGCCTCTATTCCGCTGACAGAAAGGATGTCATCATCCCCACCAACCACTCTGTCGCCACCCTGAATGCATGCGTCGGGAGATCGGCAAGGTCTTCGCGCCCCGCCTATGGTATCCTTTAATATGGACGACACATCTTTCCCGCAGACAACGTTCTAGCGAAGGACGAAGATGAGGAGGAATTCGCGTCTGGAGCTGGGGTAGTGGTCGTCCGCTCCCACCAAGGATAGGAGAGGGGTGTGACGTGTGATGTCCAAGTCAAAGGTCCAGGCATTTAGGGAATGCATGGACTGTATGTGCAACTTTGAGGTGGGATTGTGGTCGTGTTCATCATGTAGCGCTGTTGTCGTCGGTCGAGACTGCATGCGATGTCTCGGCCTGCTTTTGAGCCCATCTCAGTACTGTTCCAATCCAGCTGCACCAAACAACGTTTCACAGTGTATTGACCAGCACAATGCGCTACGAATCCAGCGAAGATGAACTAAGTACAAGTGACTGACCGTCATTGGTCATCGTAAAACCTTTCATTGACAACAGTTGATGGTCGTGAACATCAGAGAGACAACATGGCAAAGCACTGTAAGCAGGAGGTATTGTAGCCAAACTTAGACAGACTCTTGGGGATATGCTATGGTCGCGAAGGATGAAGCAAAGCAAACATGACGTTTTCGAAGGTGCTTAGTACTCGCCAGCCTCTTCCTCAGCATCACCAGAGTCGGTGCCGACTTCTTGGTAGTCGCGCTCGAGGGCAGCAAGATCCTCACGAGCCTCCGAGAATTCACCCTGAGCGTTGACATCAGTAAACGGAGGTGAAACTAGACAAGTGGCATCCACGTACTTCCTCCATACCCTCACCGACATACCAGTGGACAAAGGCGCGCTTAGAGTACAGAAGGTCGAACTTGTAATCTATAGCCTGAAGTCAGTTTAGCACAAATGGCTGGCAACTACCTGGACATACCAAGGCGGGACCATGCAGCAGAGATGGCAGTTGTGCTGCGAAGAATGAGTTAGAAGTTGCCAGTCATGTGACGTGAGGAAACATACTTCGAGAGCATGCACAAACTGCGCGTAGTCTTGGCAAGGTCACCACCAGGGACGCAAGCGGCAGGTTCATTGCAGATACCAAGCTATGTCATGCGAATCCTCGTTCAGCGTTTTAAATATTGGCCGTACACACGAAGTCACGTACCTTGAAGCCAGTCAAGCACCAGTCGACGAACTGAATCGTCTTCTTGGTCTTGATGCTTGCGACAGCAGCGGAAGTGTCCTTCGGGACAACGTCGCCACGGTAAAGCAAGCAGCAGGCCATGTACTTGCCCTCGCGGGGGTCGCACTTGACCATCTGGTTGCCGGGCTCGAAGCATGAGAAAGTCATCTCCGAGACAGAGTTCTGTTCATGGTGCGCCTTATCCGCAGAGAGCAAGGGTGCGAATGATGCAACGGGGAAGTGGATACGGGGGAAGGGCACGAGGTTGGTCTGGAACTCGTTCAAGTCGACGTTCAGGGAACCATCGAAGCGCAGGGACGCCGTGATAGAGGAGACGACCTGGGCGATGAGGCGGTTCAGGTTCGTGAAGCTGGGCTGTGCGACGTTGAGCTTGGTCTTGCAGATGTCGAAGATCGCCTCGTTGTCGACCTGATTATTAGCGGTTCGCGCAATTAGGCGCGTCGTTCTGGATTCTGAGCGTGGGAGTCACGTACCATGAACGAGCAGTCAGAGTGCTCGAGGGTCGTGTGCGTCGTCAAGACAGAGTTGTAGGGCTCAACGATCGAGCTCGACAGTTGGGGCGCGGGATACACACAGAACTCGAGCTTCGACTTCTTCCCGTAGTCGTTGGCCAGGCGCTCCATGAGGAGGGCACCGAAACCGGACCCGGTTCCACCGCCGAACGAGTGAAAGACGAAGAAGCCCTGCAGACCCGTGCAGTTGTCGGCGAGACGGCGGATTTTGTCCATAACGGGGTCAATCAACTCCTTGCCAACAGTGTAGTGGCCACGAGCGTCTGCGTTGCGACGCGTCTGGTCAGTGTTGGGGGCACGCCACGGCGTTCAACAGGACTCACAGTTGTTGGCCGCGTCCTCCTTGCCGGAAATCATGGTCTCAGGGTGGAAGAGAGACCGGTAGGGGCCGCACTTGACCTCATCGATGGCGCCAGGCTCGAGGTCGATGTAGAGGGAGCGGGGAACGTACTTGCCCGACCCAGTCTCGGAGAAGAAAGTGGAAAAGCCACCATCGCTACTGGTCTTGGAATCCTCAGATGGGCGGCCGTCAGGCTATTCGCGATAGCGTAAGGATGTCAAGCGTCCATCGGGAGAAGTTAGAGGAAAACGCATACGTTCAGTCCGTGCTCGAGCGTGTAAAGCTCCCCTGTACCCTGCCTAAGCGAGAAAACGCGAGATAAGAGTTGGAGGGACTTACAGCATGCATTACCGATCTGAACACCAGCCTGACCGACGTGCAGGGAGATGACTTCACGCATGTTGACGGGGACGATATAGGGCAGATGGGAGTTCGGTCGAAAGGAGGGCCGCAACAACGTTTGCCGCGGCGTGCCCTATTATCGCTTCCAACACCGAGACCGGCGCCTGCCGTTAACACGCGTGCCACGCAACATCAGCGCACTCTCGGCACCTTCCGCCGCACTCTCTGTCCATACAAACAGCCTGCCTTCCATTTCCTGCCATGTAATGGTTTCCGCGATTACAACGAACTATAAGGGTGGTATGATTGGGTATGCCGGACTCGGACGGAGAGCAAAGGGATATCGGTAATGGACATGTACTATGCGTGAATTCGTAAGGCGGATGAACTAGAAAACCAGCTATGGGGTGACCGTGGAGAGCAAAGCAAAAGCAAACGAGGAATCAGTACCAATGCGTTTAGTACTCCCCGGTCTCCTCAGCCTCGGCCGAGTCAATGCCGACCTCCTCGTAGTCCTTCTCGAGGGCCGCCAAGTCCTCGCGGGCCTCGGAGAATTCTCCCTCCTCCATACCCTCACCGACATACCAATGGACGAAGGCACGCTTCGAGTACAAGAGATCGAACTTGTGGTCGAGGCGGCTCCACGCAGTCGAGATGGCCGTCGTGTTAGAAAGCATGCACAGGCTGCGAGTAACCTTTGCGAGGTCACCGCCAGGGATGTGCGCGGGTGGTTCATTGCAGATACCGAGCTTGAAGCCGGTAGGGCACCAGTCGACGAACTGGATTGTCCTCTTCGTCTTGATGAGGCTGACGGCAGCGTTCGTGTCCTTGGGGACAACATCGCCACGGTAGAGAAGTGCACACGCCACTGAAGTTAGCAGTCAGTACACAATCTCGCAGGAAACAAGTAAGATCCAACGCACTGTACTTGCCCTCACGGGGATCACACTTCACCATTTGGTTACCAGCCTCGAAGCAGGAGAACGTCATGTCGATGACCGAGTTCTGCTCATGGTGGGCCTTCTCCGCAGAGATGATAGGTGCAAAGGTGGCAAGAGGGAAGTGGATACGAGGGAAGCTGACAAAATATGTCAATGACCATATACTGAGCCCTGGAACGCGCCACGTATACTTACGGAACCAGGTTCGTCTGGAACTCGTTCAGGTCGACGTTAAGGGAGCCATCGAAACGAAGGGAAGCCGTGATAGAGGAGACAACTTGAGCAATGAGACGGTTGAGGTTCGTGAAGCTTGGAGATGTGATGTTGAGGCGCTTCTTGCAGATGTCGTAGATAGCCTCATTATCAACCATGAAGGAACAATCGGAGTGCTCGAGGGTGGTATGGGTCGTCAAAACGGAGTTGTACGGCTCCACGACTGAGTTGGCCATCGTCGGGGCGGGGTACACACTGAACTCGAGCTTCGACTTCTTGCCATAGTCTGTGGAAAGACGCTCGAGAACGAGGGCACCGAAACCAGAACCAGTGCCTCCACCGAATGAGTGGAAGACGAAGAAGCCCTGGAGACCGTTGCAGTTGTCGGCCAACCTGCGGATCTTGTCCATGACAAGGTCGATCTGCTCCTTGCCGATGGTGTAGTGGCCGCGAGCGTCTGACGACACAAGGTTCATGACAATGCCACCATAGCCGACAAGGATTGCACTCACAGTTGCTGGCAGCATCTTCCTTGCCCGTCACAAGAGTCTCGGGGTGGAAGAGACTCCTGTAGGGGCCGTTCCGAACCTCATCAATGACGTTGGGCTCAAGGTCGACATAAAGTGACCGAGGCACGTGCTTGCCGGAAGAGGTCTCCGAGAAAAAAGTGCTGAAGCCATCATCGTGGGCCGACGGGGAGCCCTCCAAAAGGCGACCGTCGGGCTGAAAGTGTCGTCAGAGACAAGTCTGAACGACGCATACAAATAGGGACGTACGCCAAGACCGTGCTCGACGGTGTAGAGTTCCCCTGGAAGTGGGGGAAATTACCATCAATATCTCCGCAGGCATTAGATGCCTGGTTGCCAAAACAACCAGACGACGCGTTGATCGGCCAGATGGTCGATGGCAGCACAGAGAGGGATGGGAATTGGAGCGACAACTCACAGCAGGCATTGCCGATCTGGACACCGGCTTGACCAACGTGGACGGAGATGACTTCACGCATCTTTTCGACAAATAACAAACAACTGCGGGACGTCGTCAGCACTCCACGGATGATCCGACACGTCGTCTGCCACTTACAAGAGGAATCGGAGCGGGCAGAGGAAGAGGTCGAGGGACGACGCGGAAATGATGGGGGCGGAGGGGTTATAGTTAAGAAAGGTAGCATGCATGCTGACACATCGTTTCTCACACCCGTATTCCCTGCCTGAGGTCCGTGCGCAGCCCTTCACTTCCATCGATGGAGCACCACGCACAACGCGCATTGTCTCTGACAAAATCCATTCGTCTACGCGAACACCGTGCAGCGAAACAAAGCCCAGACACGGCCAGCAAGCACGTGTGCGACGTGGCCGCTCGGACGCATTTTATGGATCTTAAAAAGACGTCTCAAAGCTGGCTTAAGATCATCATCTGCACGAGGCGACGATCTCTTGCTGATACTATCAATGATACCGTCTTTGAATGTCGGCCACATAATTGAGACCTACGTTTGGGGTGAAACGAGGACTCCCGAAGTCGACTGATGGAAAGATTTGGCAAGCAAATACTGATAACTTAGGGAAATCATCTTATCCCCGATATCGGTGCGTTCGTCTAAATAGAGGAATATCAAGACGACTGACCACGCCTGTGGGAGGCAGGTCTGTCGAGTCTTGTGCTCAACGAACGCAGGCAACCTCCGAGTGAAGTGAGCGGTATATGGGAGCGGGTAGTCGGGCAGCTGTAACGGAAGGACAAAAGGTCTCAGACGGTGCGGTCGGGGAACGAGTGCAAGACTAATATATATACCTGTAACGGACAAAAGGCTAGCTAATCGTCAGTACGTACAGTAAGCATACGAAGTGAATATTGTTGCTCAGCCTCAGACGGTGCGCTCGGGGAATGAGTGCAAGACTGAGGGTGCGCGCTTTCCGAGGCATCAGGTATAAGTTGAAACGGCGAGCAGGGATCTAGACTGACTTATAACAAATAGCTAGAATCCTGACATACTGATTGAAACAAAAAACAAAGAAACACTGGCAGTAACGCCATCAGCGTAAACAGTTGTACAGTGCGACCTGCCTAAAGGACACGGGCACAAACACGAGCATACGTGGCGAAATGAGATAGAGTCGGGAACACGGAAACACGACCTGCGACTACTCACGTGGATTGTCGCGTTCCAACACGGTAGCCGATCACTTTTCGGTTTGGAAGAGGCGGCACAAGGCTAATTGCTCGGTGAACTAGCAGTAGATGTAACCTTGTCCACTGTCGAGCGAAGGGTAGACACGGCGTGCTGTCCGCCGTGTACGACCTTCTTCGAACTCTTGCGCATGAACCAGCTGCTCAGGAAAACATAATTAAATCGAATATGTGAAATGAATCGTGGGGCTCACTCTACGATTGACTGCCACATCTTGGGGCCATGCACAGGTAAAATTCGCATCCGAATCTGCTGCTCCGAGACCGACTGGGGCGGTGCTTTGAGGGCCGAGTCATTGAGGATGAGCGCTGCGCGTATGACTTCTGTTGTCTTCAAATTGGGCACCTGTTGGTGAGTTGGGGGCGCGCTGTGATGGATCACCTTCTTGAGCAGCGCAACAGCCTCGCGCTGTGACATGTGAGCAGTCAGAGGGATGATATATGCACAAACAGGTGACAGGTCAACTTGCTGTGTCCTTCCTCCCAGCAATGGCACTTGGTGGCGGGGACTCGTTCTCAAGGTCCAGAGGCCCTGGCGGAAACCGTGGGCTAAGCGTTCAAGGTATGGCAGTGTGACAGCCGGTCAGGAACGTACTCCATCTCCTGTGGGGCTCGATGGCCCCGCCCATAGACACCACGGAAGCCATTGAAAGTAATGGTGCCTCGCCAAAAGGGCCATCTTGCTTGGCATGCTCTAGGAGCTTCTTCCATTTCGCTTCGTAGCGCCTTCGTTTGCTTAGTACCGTGCTCGCCCGGCTCTGGAAGCGTTTGTCCCATGCCTCCTGTCCGGCGAGCCATCGTCTGACAGGACCCTCCTTGATGAGCCCGATTTCGTTTCGGCGGTATGCGGAGTGCAAGCAGCTGGTCAAGGGGCTCCATCAGACGCACTTTTCCTAGAGGATTTACGCGCTCTCTGATAAAGACGGTGGGCTCGGCCTGTCCAGCCAGGCTTCAGTGAGAACGCGGAACACAATCGTAAGATATCGACACATTTATCACCCACACAGTCGCTGGCATGTGGTTCTCGCGGTGACCTTGTTGCCACCGGCCCGATCTTCACATCGCCCTCCATCTCCGGTTCGTTGGATTGGTGTACTTGAACATCATCCTGTTGGTCGTCTTGTGAACCAGACCTTTCAATATCAGAGGAGCTGTGGCAATGCAGGTTCTAGTCTATGACATGCTTGACGAATTCGGCAATCGAGCGATATGCATACTTGCCCTACGTTGTTCGAAGCAAACAAAGGCGTATATGAGGTCGGGCTGCCTGGCACTCACAGGTTCGGTAAATGTGAAGACAGTCAACACATGGCACAAGTCTATAAGACAATCCTTGTCACTGATAAAAGGTTCACCACAGTGCTAAATGGGCTGACCATCGAACACTTGAAGGTAAACCTAGATGCAGAGTAACGAATGGGAAGAGTGTAAAACACCTTCAAAGCCTAGTTTTTGACTTACCTTGGTGGGGGTTTGAAACTTCTCAGCACTCTCCTGTTGTCGATGTCCTTCTCGTAGGATACCCTGTCTAGCGGGATAGTCTTTCGGATTTGCAGCCTTGTGCGCAAAGTAGATGATCCCATCTCTGAGGCATTCACCCCTGCCAAGATGTACAATGGACACAGGTTGAGGACTACAGAACTGGCGAAACGAGTGGATGGGAGAGTTGCCTGCACCGTCCCGTTAGCTATGAGGGTCATATCATCGCTTTTAGGCGAGACGAGGCGAGACGGTGACACACTCGGTCGTTGCGTACAGCTGGATCTGCGCCCGCAGTTCCCACGGCGCGGTATTAGGATCCTCCATCAATACTTTCGGCGGCTTCGGTCCCCAGTGCTCCAGAGCCACGTCAGCACTATGCTTGGCTGCGGAGTCTCTGACCCGGGGCTCGGCGTCGGAGGGACATGCTTCCGTTGTCAATGCACTGTAATCGTCATGCCTCGCCGGAACGTCGCCGTCATCCTGTGCCTGCTGCACCTCCGTCTGGGTGGGGATCTCCGTCTGGTCATCCTCGAGTTCCGAAGAATGGGGTAGGAGACCTTCATTGCCGCGTTTCATCCTCTGTTGGAGGGGCGCTCTAACTTGCTCCTCAGCTTCTTGGACGCTGGGTTTTAACTTGTCGGCATGACCGCGCTGCGGTGGCGGTTTCGTCCTGCTGGGCAACACGCGCGTATAGCCGCATTCTGGTTTAGGCTGAATGGGCCACAGGGCGGAGGGTTTATGAATGAATCTACGAGGTGGTATGATATCCTAAGAGCCAGACGTGAGCTCAGCTGTGTGCGACCGCCAATACAGTGGATTACTGGAAACTGACAGTTGCCGTGTTCGTCATAACACTCGGAAAACTATGGGTAAGACCGACCCATGGGCTGATCAGGACCGCCCCTGCCGGGAGCGGAAGACCAAGATCTCTAAGAACAGTTAGCGCCGAGACACACAAACCCGCGCGAGCAGAGTCGCCCGCCAAGACGAGTTTCGTGGGCTGAACAGCCTTGTGTGCTGCTCCGGGCGGAGGATCCGTCAAGTAGGAGTCTAAATGAGATCCAGTGGCGAGACATGAGCTGGTCCATGCTAGAAGGCGCACACGCTAAACTTACAAGCTGTCAACACATCTTGAAGTGGACACGGCCACGGGTATTGCGGTGCTTTCCTGCTTGGTGTCAGGTTGTATTGACCCCACGAGGAGGCGACCGGAACGTACCGATGGTTGACGGAAAATGCGCGACCTCGAAACTTTTTGGCTGTGGTCGGGTGGCTGTGTCACCGTACTGACCACCTCGATGACGTCATGACCCACCCACCATAGCGGATTACTTGGTAGCGATGTGTGTCTGTGCAGTGATGTGCAAGACTGTCTCGAAATTTCAAAGGATGTCTCGGCGTACCGATCGATCCCCGGAAGAAGGCACCTGTTTACGATGAGCGTCCTCCAGCACCAAATGAACAAGGAGACGCCGGCACTCACCCCCGTGCACGTAAAGCTTCGTCATGAACGTGCTGCGTAAAGAAACTCACATGCTTGAGAAACACGTACCATCACCCTATTAAGAGACTCCATTTGATGAATGGCCTTCTCATCGTCGGTTTGCTCTACGTCACTCGGGCATCCTTGACGAACTCCTTCTCGGTGATCCACTCCGCGTCGAGCCAGTCTAGTCCGCGAACTTGCCACCACCGCTCTCCGCCGACAACACGCTTCAATTCTTCTGAGCCAAACCACTCAATGAGAATGTCTGCTGCTCTAATTGCACAAAGATAGAGGGAGCTCGATTGGGACCATTGCGACCCAGTATGGCGCTGGTACATGCGTGTTCGTGCTGGTGAGGTACGATGTTAGCGACCAAGTCTCGCAAAGGGATGGAAAAAACGCGTACATTGCCTGAAGAGACTCTACTGTATTGTGAATGCCGAGCTCTAGAAAGCCTTGACAATATGAAACGCCCTGGGAGTGGTCGGCATCGTTAACAGCCGCTTCTATCGCTTGGGTCTAAGTTGAACACCCATTCGTCTTAATATATATTGTCTACAGCGCAGACAGTCTTGTCACCTTCCTTCGACTTGACACCCTTGCGCTTGGTGTGTTTGAAAAGGGTCTTGACAACCACTTGACACCGTAAGTCACTTGCCTGCACAATGTTCAAGACGGGTGGGTGACACACCTGGGGAAATGTGTATCGCAGCAGAAGCTGTATTCACGGGCATATGCGCAGAGTAGTGAGTAAGGAGCGAACAGTTCAACAAGAAGGAGAAGAAGAAGAGAAAGACAAGCAATGGGAATCCGCGGGTGAAGGAGCAGCGGAGACCACGATGAGTCGAGCGCTCAAACGCGGTGGAGCAGCGCAAAACAACGTCATGACGCTTAAGTGTAGGAAAGCTGATTGACAAAAGGCCTGATTTGTGGCAGATTCAGGGGTAGAGCGAAGCGAGCGAGTTGGATTGCAAAAACGTAAGAAAGCAGAGGAGATGATCCGGGCTACTATGGCGATTAGGGTATGGGAAGTACGAGCCACACGACTGGCGACCGTAGTACTACTATCGTACAACATACAACAATGCGAGTGGTAGAGGTGGGGGTGAGCGATGGATATCTGAGGCATCTAGAATGAAATGAGAATGTCTTCTTTGGTTGGAAAACGGGGTACCGCCGCCGGTGTTCTCGAGATTAGTGATGTTCTAATTGGGGGGGGGAAGAATTTCAACGGCGAGTCTGTCCCTGAGACTGTAGATAGCGGTCGATCTTTTGGCGCCATTTGAAGTAGATCCCATCGCTGGGAGTCGGATTATATTGGCAGAGGCCGAACAGAACGAGTTGCTCCTGTTACAGGTCTGGTCAGAGAGGTGTCCGCAAATTAAAAGAACCTGCTGAACGCACTTGGAAGCCGGGTATTATCCAGACCTGTTCACGTGCTGCGGTCAAGTCAGGTATGGTCCACATTGCGTCAAAGAAAGCTTCAAATACCTCTACGGACAATCTCCATGGCTTCACTTGCTCCAACGCGCCGAGAGTACATCACTGCATAACAAACACGAAGTCAGCCTACGGTCTACATGGGAGCGCAACGAAACATACAGTACGCGGCGACAACGGTAGCGCTGCGTGATAGGCCCTGCACACAGTGCACGAGCACCACCCCGCCCGAATTGATAGCGTCGTGTATGAAGCGACATGCACTGGGGAGATGGATGAGGAGGTCGGCATAATCGACGTCCTCAACGCGAATGCGGAGATGGCGGATCCCGGATGCAGGGTTGTCCGCGGGGATAGGTTCCGATCCGACGGAGACGATATGGGTTATGCGTCGGTCTGCAAGGGTCCTCGGAGAAATGGCAGCGTCGATCCTAGGGATGGGGAAGGCAGGAGAGAGAACGTTCCATTAGAGAAGCCCTGTCGGCGTATGCAGTGCCAGTGATGACTTACGTGCCCAAATAGAGCTTGCCCTCGATGACGGCGTTGATGTTTCTCCAAACCATCGTTGTCGCGTCGTGCAGCTGCTTCTCGTCAACAAACCGCTGCGGTTGACTGGGCGGTGGGCCATCGCAGGCTGGTGGGTTTTGTATGCTAGCAACCGGCGGTTTGTAGCGTACGCCCCGCCGGACGCGCCCCCGAGGCTCATTCGCGGCGAACGCAGAGCCGGAAAGAGGACTCGCGTCATAGCGGTAACTGAAGGAGAGGCGGTGAGCCGAGCACAGCCAAACCTTGAAGGCAGGACGCCGAACAGACGCCGGATAGCCGAGCCGCACTTTAGCGCCAGCGTGCGTCGTCCGAAGCCAAGCACCGACGTCATAGCCTGCCACACCCTGCCCTCCGCAAGCCACTTTGCGTCTGAAGCTGTAGTGTGCGGTGTCCGCCCTCCGTCTCGTACGCTCCTTCTCCTCGGACATACTCAGCCTATCACTCGCAATGCCATGCCAACGTTCTCAACCACTGTCCTTTTGCCCGCTATGTTGGCGAACTGGCGGTACAGAACCCAGCCCCTTCTCCGGCGCGACGCATTTGGCATCATCATAGCGTTCCAGCGGCTTCGCAGGAGCCACCAAAGACGCCGCCGACTTTGTCTGCGTGGTTCCACTTTTACGTCCTCTGAATTCGTTAGCACTATTCGACCGTCCTCACCGCTTTCTGTCATCATCTGCCACTTTCGCCAATCCCAACCCGAGTCCATCTCAGATCCCCAGATCTTCCCCGCTCCCGGGAAGATGGCTGCTCGATGTCCGTGCTTGACCTTGCTGATGCTTGTTTCCGTTGATAGCAGCCCGAGTGGCCGTGTCTCACCAAACGCGTCGTCTGACGAGATCCGTACCTGAAGGACACAGTTTATGGCAGGACCCGTAAACTTGCATCTCCGGGATATGTGGGCACGCTATGGATGTGGCATGTTTTGGGGTATTTCTATCGGTATCGCTTTGGAATCCTTGTGCGGCCGCGAGGCATTCCTAGGTTCGCCTCATGTTATGATTTCTGTCTCAACTGCCGAGTCGGTGCGAGAGCACCTCTCGCCACATCGCGGAGGACATCTACCGCCGCGGTATGATTGTCGAGACTGCTAAATCGGTGCACTGCCTTCAGTTGGATAGCGCATGCAGCAAGCCGAGGAAGGCGTAGCTAGTGAAAGGCTGTCCGGCTATTTCGGATGCGGTGCCGTCTTGGGATACGTACTTACCAAATCAGGCAGTCGCGCCACACAAACCTTCGGAGGGCTTCCTCCCGGTAGGCTGTAGCTAGGCAGCCACGGCTACTAAACTTAAGCACGCTGTCGTATTCGGCCCAAACAATATCGCGTTCATGAGATCTGCTTCGTACATGATGACTACATGAGAAGTGTGGTGTATACGACACATCGCTACTGTCACGAATTAATAATACTAGTAACAGCGCTACAATCAATGCGAACAGGCAACAAATCTTATCGACAAGCTTGAGCGACCCGACATATTAGACGACAACATTCATCGACAAGGTTGGACGACAGGCTTACTCCGTGTAATGACATTCAGAGGCGGTGGGTCGTGAGTTAGCATTCAGTCATGGAACTTAATCGCCGATGTAGTGGCGAGAGAAGAGATCATTCTGGATCCAAAGAACCTTAACAATTCCCAAAATCAGCAACGCCACAACCGCCGCAGAGAAGGAAGCCATCGAGATATCGTACCTTGTTGATGGCCACGACGGCCTCGATCTTTTCCGCAGCCGAGACAGTGGTGTCCGGAATGTTGAGGATGGCAGAGTGCAGCGCGGACTGGACCCATCCGAGCATCAGCGCGATGTCGCGGTCTGTAAATCACGCAAGTTAGACTGCGCCGCGATCGAAGGCGAAAGGGGAGAATGGATCTTACAGGGCACGTTCAGCGGTGCAATGCCCATCGTGCGCTGGTGCTTGAATGGGGAGGCACCCGTGTGCATGATCCCGACCTTGTCCATGTACGCCCACGTCTTGCCGTTCCTGTAGTCGGCCGTAAGGACGCGCCGCGCCCAGGCCTTCATGAAGACCTGCCATAAGCATAGACGTCAACTCCGGCTCAGACGGGATGTTAACGCCGCAATGCACGCTACCGCACCTTCCGGAATACGATCTGTGCGCTGTCTAACGTCAACTCCTCCAGCGTCTGGGGCAAGGGACCGTCAAAGCCCTGTCACACTGGTCATCGGGGTGTTTTCGGACTCAGCGAAGAGATTGAAACATGCGCACCTGATTCCGGTTCAAGAAGACCTTCTTGGTTATGTCGAACTCGAACATTTTGGCATACATGCCATCCACCATGGATGGAATGACCTCGTTGACGGTTGGCGCTATTTTGCTTATGAGCTCGGCGTCTCTCGAGGTGAAGTCCAAGTAGTCGGTGAGATATGCGATTCGATCCTCGAGCGATGTTTTGATGAGAAGGGGGTCGACCTCCTGGGTAAAGACGGGGCACTGCGGCGGCGGCTCATAGTCGGTATGCGAGGAAGCTGAGTGAAGGGGGGTATGGGAGTGCTCTGTCGCCGTGGGAGAGTCCAAGCGGGAAGTGGAGGAGTTGATGGAGGCGGGTTTGGAATGGGCGGCATATGGGCACACAAGTGTGTCGGGCGAGGAATCTACGCTGAGTGTGGCAAAGCGCTTTTCCATGATGGAAAACGAGAGGTGAGGACAGGAAGTTGATGAGTTGGCTGTGGGGGAATGGCCTCTCGAGCTAGGTGCTCGGCAACGCGAGAGAGGTGGGACACATCAAGCCCCTCCGCATGGACTCTTTAAGAGCGGGGTCGGCGCATAGGCGTCGTTCGGAAGGATCAGGGTCAAACTGACAGGCACGACGGCAACTGCGGGGTGAGGAGGTCGAGAGCGTGGATTCCGTGAGCGCATCGGTGTGCCCAGGCGAGGAGGTCTGGCGCGAGAACGGCCCAGGCG
The DNA here is from genome assembly GCA_022814645.1 of Ganoderma meredithae. Taxonomy (NCBI): domain Eukaryota; kingdom Fungi; phylum Basidiomycota; class Agaricomycetes; order Polyporales; family Polyporaceae; genus Ganoderma; species Ganoderma meredithae. The sequence continues at coordinate 218,868 of JAKLMY010000011.1, forward strand.
AGGCGTCGGATGCCAAACAGGGACGTCTGTCAGACGCACGTGGCAACCCGAACTGCCTTCTGAGAGTGGTGGGGTTGCCGCTGGTTGCCGTCGTGACATGTTGGATGGCCGGGAACCGCGCCTGTCTCAAAGTGCGAGGGCACTGAGCATTTTGTCCGCATCATCTTTTTCGGTCGCTGTGAACTTGGAAACAATCGGAAATGTGGCGGAGAAAACCCGACGACGCTTGTAATCTTCACCTGTCTCCCCGCAACATCTGCCTGCAAAGCGTTGGCAAACAGACAGCCTTCACAGGTCTTCCGAGCGTACCGTGAGCCGAGGCCGGAACAGGGTCGTTCGTACCTCTGAAAATTGGGACAGAACTGGAACTTGAATCAATCACCATAACGATGTTAAAGTAAGCACGAGTGGTGAGCGGCTTGAAAACACGCCAGGAACGCATGGAGATGAAACGGGCAGCCAAGAGGCCGAAGGGAATATACGAATGACCGCTTTCCGCGCGAAGGCGGGCGGAACCACCGCCCACCTCCTGGGAAGTGAGCGGAGAAGGCATTTTGAGGCGCGAGCGTGTTGCGGGCGTGTCACTGCAGCTCACGTGCACCGTGACGCGCGCGAGAGGAGACATGGAGCTCGTCTTACTTTGGTTGTTGGCGTTGTCTGAGTCTGGCGTGCGGACGTCCGATGCTGGTTATAAAGGACCCCTTCACACTATGGCCGCCCCCTCTCATTCACAATCGGTCCATCCAGACATGCTCGGCGTAAGCCCGATCGAATGGGACTCGGTACGTCGTCTTGTCTGCTATCTCGCGCCATCCATCCTCCCGGGCCCCGCTCCACTGCTCACCCATTCTCGATTCGCACACAGGCGACCGAGAGAGCCCATCGCCGCTATCCCCGCAAGGCCTCGACCATACACGGCTGGCTCGTCAAGTTGCGCGGCACGCTCTCCGGCAACGAGGCCACCCGCCGCACCGGCATCCGCGAGATGCGCGATGCCGCCGCCATCCGCAAGTACAAGAAGCAGCATCCGGAGCAATTTCGCGGCCGCCCCAAGGGCAGCGTCTTCTGGATATTCCCTAGACGCAGCACCCGTGGCCACGGCCATGCCACTTCTCGCTCGCACTCCCACCGCGACGACCGCCACCGTGACCACCGCTCGCACAGTCGTCGCGACGACAGACACCACCGAGACCGACGCGACCGACGCGATTACCGCGAGAACCACGGGAATCATCATCCGTGTCTACACTTCCACCATCGCGTCAAGCCCCATCACCACGGCCACGGCACTTACTTGTCGGGTGTCCTCACTAGGAGCCACCGTATGCGCGAGAAGGGGATGAAGCTGCGGGAACATGCTGAGAAGGAGCGGCGGAGGGAGCGTCGAAGGCGCAAGAAGCAGCGCAGGACGGAGGCCTTGGCCATCAAGATTGACGGTGCTCTGAACAAGAACCGTTGGTGGCATAGATGAGCGGATGGACATTTGCCGAGACGTTCCCGATGACCCTACGATGATCCCATAAGTTATGATACCAAGTTGTTGTATGCTTTGCCTTGCTGTACGATATCGCCATGCTCTGTTGCTATGTATTGTGCTTGCTTTGTAATGAGATGCTCTAGTGGTCTTCGTACATTGCGTGGAAGTTTACAACGAGAGCGACGAGCACTACGTGACAGACTACATCTAGTGAGACTGTATCCAAACGAGTATGATCTGCGGCAATCAAATTTCCGGCAGACGTCACATAGTCCCCATCGTGGTAGTGAAAGATCCAACCCAGTCCCCAGAGGAGAAGACGGTAAGTGGGAAGACGACGGGGTAAGCTTCCAACTCAATCCTCGTTATCTCCATCGTCCGCGTCGACGTCTATGACATTCATGACTGTATCAGGGTCCATCATCGCGTGCTTCTTCTTTTTCTTCCTCCTCTTCCGCTTCTTCTTCGCTGATCCCGCCGCCCCATCCCTGACATCCGGTGGAGGCCCGTCTAGGTTCAAGAGCGGATGTCCAAATAGATCCACGCATTGTGGAGAAGGCAGTGATATCGGTTTTGTGGGTTGGGGCCGGGCGGCTGAGGTTTGTGCGCTCGCACTATTTGGGGACGCGATAGAGCTATGAGAAGATATGGCTTCTGCGGATTCTATCCATCAGCCATGCGTTGGAAACGCGGCACGCAGGAGCGTGCCATTGAGCAATAGGGCGCGCTCGTGAAACTCACTGCTAAAGAATGACCTCGCCGTTGACACTGCGGCCCCGAGCAACGATTGGGGCTGAGGGAGCTCCGGAGGCGGGGTATCCTTGACGACGATGACTTCTCGCTCTCGATTTTCGGGCTTTGACGATGCGGGTTGTGGGATAGTGGAAACTCCGTTGCTCTGGGACGGAAACTTGGGGTGTGACTTCCCTGGGGGATGGGATGGGGAGGGAGGATGCGACGGAGGCGCGTCGACCTCCGTAGAATGGTCCGGCTCTGCTCCTGCCTTGGTTTTGCGCTTCTTTTTCTTCTTCCGTTTCTTTGGTGTCGAGGCCGCCATGCCATCCGAAGGATTGAGACTGTCGGGGCGGGGGATCTCCTCGACATCCGAGGTTTTGCTGGTCGGCTTAGGTTTGAAAGGAGATGCAGTTGCCTTTGTGGGGGCAGGCGTGGGCTGAGACTGCGGAGGATCCACCTTGGCCTTCTTTTTTGGCTTGGGAGCGAATGGATCGAGGCGACTCTTCTTAGTGATAACTCTTGCTCGGCTTTCATCGTCGTCGTCCGAGATGACTATGGCACTCGAGCCAGGGGTAGGGTCGTCCTCTTCCCGAGCGCGTTTTTTTCCATTTCCAACAAGCTTACTCTTGAGCTTGGAGGCTTCGTGACTATGGATGCTTGATGAAGATGGGACGGAGGCTCCAAGGCCTAAACTGAGAGTAGACAGTATTGAGTGAATATGGCTTACTTGACATCAGTGCGGCCGGACGTACCGTGGAGGTTTGCGCATGTACTCGTCAATGTCAAATGCAGGTTCACCGCGGGATGCAGCCGACGGAAATTTCCCCTTGAAATCCTTCATCCAACCCGAAACGAGGCTGTCTACGAAGGCCACCGACCTGTCCACCTCGGCTTGGGCAGTCTCCAGATCAATGTCTTGTTCATATCCCTCCATCCTGGCCGGTCCAGTGGACGCGCCTCAGCCGGTCGCGATTCAAGTTCAGGTCGTTTTCCGAGATTTCGAGTGTCTGAGAGGTTGGAACGAAGCGAGGCAAGAGGGAAATCGTCCCTCACAGCGAACTCCGCATGAGGTTCCAGAACATGTAAGCGCCCATAACATCGAGCCGGCCTCAACTCTACCCGAGCCCGAGCCTTTCGCTGCTTCCTGTCCACACGGGCTGTCGTCTCTCCCACAACACTCCACAGCAAGTGTCAGTTCAACTGCCATGTCACTCCCCGCTTTTGCCACGAAACGCAAGGCGGATGAACTGGAGGACGAGGACGAAGAGGAGCCCATGCTGGGGCGCCAGGTGCTCCCGGTCGCGAACCTCCCGGATACCTTCGATGGCGTGCCTATGGACGGTATGCAATACCTGTTCACTGTTCGGTAAGCATCGCTCGTATGTCACGGTCGTTAGGAAGGGCCGCGATGGGACGAACAAGGTTTGCTAACAATATTCTTCGTCCAACAGTCGGGACGCGCGACTGCTTCCCCACACCACCCGCGTAGCGAACCCGTATGATATCCCGGACCCCCCGTTGCCGGAGGCATCCTCGATGCAGAGCGCATGCGCGGTTGTGGAGGATAGGATGAGTGATGTGCTGCCCTCCGAGGAATGGCGCAAGACATTCCTGCGGCGGTTCAAGAATTTCCGTAAGGTGTGTATGCTTTCCCATTCGCGTGCTCGGCCCCACGTATCCTTCTCACCCGTTCATTCGCCCGCATCTGTTTGTCGAGCGCTGACGATTCTCGTCGGATTTTGCTAGAATTCCGTCCAGCCCACTATCCATGTACACATCCCTGACTCTAACGCGAAGCTCATGCCGGACAAGAAGGAGCGCGACCTGTGGTGGGCGTTCCTTGCGGGACGACCGGAGAGTGAGTGGAACCCGCCGAAAAAGTCCAAGCACCCCAAGCCGTCGCGGTGGCAGCAACGTACCCAGAAGAAGCAGCACACGAGCTTTCAAGGACCACAGGAAGATATCTCTCTCCCATATGACGTTGGCGAGCTATATGGAGCTGACGCAGCACCGGAGACTGGGGGACTGTTGCCACAAATGTTCTTTTCACTGGCAGGACAAATCAATCACTCAGGTATCGAGGCCGGCGCAGCGTATCCTCCGCCCCAGAGAGAGGCGATCGATCCCCCGACTAACTTCGCGCCCGTGATCGAGGATGCTGTCGAGTTGCCTCTGGCTTGTTCGCCTCGCGAGCCGACCCCAACGCTCCTGCAACATATAGACCACGTACGCCACATTCTCTAATCAGTGCTTGGTTGCCTCTAACGTGGTTCCCAGAGATACGCCTTACATCTGTTGATGTACTTTGGCCACTGGATAAATATGCGCATAGAAGGACACCTTCCGCATACCGACATCACAGACGTGCACGGCCGATGGATGTTCACACTCCTGTCTAGGGTGGACGACTGGATATCGGGAGATGAAACGAGCACGCTAAGGACCTTGGGGCGAGGATGCATGGAGCTTATCGTCGAGCGGCGTAAACGTCCGGTGGCGAAGGATTCTTCCCAAGAGTCACCGATGATTGACGAGATGTCCTGCTGGATGGTTATAACTGCAATAATCGGCGTATGGGGCCAAACCGATCTGTGGATGGACGCGGAGGGTTTGCTGTCCAAGGTAGAACCACCGCCTATCTAATTTATATGTAGCGGGTAGGTCGAGTTCGGGGGAGCGGGGAGGGGCAGTAGACACCGGTGTGTGCTTGCCTACCGCTCAATACTGTGGTCTATGGTGATCAGCCGTAGCCTGAAACATCATGCTCGTAGTCGTCACTGGCATGGATCGAGGGTGATGGATGCCACGGTCCACTGTCTTCGCCGAAAGGGATGGTTTCTTAGGTGGACGGGCTTACAATGTCCGCGTACCTGATAGCCAAGTCGTTGATCCCATTCGGCCTATTCCTGGGACACTACTTATCTTATGACAAAGTGATACGGAACGATGGAGGATCTGGAAGCTCTGTGGCATGTTTTCAAGGAGGAGGAAATGATGAATTTATGTGGCGGTGCAGTTTTTAGGGGAGAACGCCGTGGACTTGTGGCGGAGGACCAGACTGGGCCGGCCGTATTTGGCCGGACAGCTGCTTCTGCACTTCTTCCGCTTCCCGTCACGGCCTCATAATTAGTTGGCCCTCGCCGTGCCCTTCTGTCGCACACCCCACGTTCTTTTGAACAGCCGTCGCTCTTTGTCGCCCCTCTTGCCCTCTTCCCGACTCCCTCCCTGCCACTCCCACCAGTACTAGTCATGCGTGCCGTCTGTGCCCTCCTCTCCTTCGCCGCCTCAGCCCTCGCCTACTCGATCATCGAGCCCGACGCGGCCACTGGCTGGACTACGAGCGGCCCCAACGTCGTCGTCTGGCAGATGGTCTCCACCGACCCCGCCAACTTCACCATTGTGCTCAACAACCAGGTATGTTCTGCTTTCCCTCCGAGTATAAGAGAGAGCACCCCTGATTGTTGGATTGCGAAGAACGTCACGCCTGCTACTACCCAAATCCTCGACGCCCTTGTTGTCGGCACCCTCGGCAACATTACCGTCAACCCCCCGAGCGGTGGATGGAAGGCGGGCAAGGGCTTCCGCGTGAACCTCGTCAAGGACAGCCAGGACCTCAACACCATCCTCGCCCAGTCGCCTCAGTTTGACATTGTGACCTCCTCGTCCAGCACCTTCTCGACCTCGGTCTCCGCCACCGCGGGCTCGGCCACTCTGTGAGTACCTTCTGGTTGATCTCGCGCGGAGAATGGGTGGATTGATGTGCCTTTCGCACGCAGGACCGTGCCTGCCTCGGCCACGACAGATGCGACCACGGGCAGCAGCGCGAGTGCCCTCAACCCCACCACATCTGACACCTCCACCTCGCCCACCAAGAGCAACGGCGCGTCAACCACTATGGCGATGAGCAACGGTCTCGTCGGTGCGCTTGCCCTCCTTGGCGCCTTCTTGGCTTAAAAATGGCCAAATTGAGCCAGAATGGACGCCACTATGTTTTCGCCATCGGGACGATCGTTTTGTAATTAACTTTGGTATCCTCTCCGGGTCCCTCCTATTCCCTTCTCATTACTATACATACCTTGTCGGACATCGAACGGTATCTGAGGCTGTTGTAGTTATCTCTGACCGAAGGAGTAGGCCGTTTTGCCCCTTGCTCCTTGGACAAAGGTCTGCATTAGCCAGGGTCCATATCAATCTACAATCTACTCCATACCTCGCGCTCTACTTCCGATCTTCGAGAATTATTATGGCCACAGACTCTTCGCCTTGAGTCAGTTTGACGGAAACTTTCAAGGTGGGCTAACCCCGAGTGAATCGCATGATTACGCCCGGAGCTCCGGGCCGGCCTTTCTAACGGAACGGGGAAGCGTCGGTCTCGGAATTGCAGACTCTGCACTCGACGACGATGTCGGCCTCACAGGACGCCCTCGATAACTACGAGTTCCTTCTCCCACCGAGCTGGAAATCACAAATCGCAACGTGGCTCCAAGAGGATACCCCGTCATTCGATTATGGCGGCTTCGTGGTTGGGGAGGCTCCTCGTGAAGCGTTCCTCCTTGGCAAAGGCAAACAGACAGCAGTCCTCGCCGGCGCACCGTTCTTCACGGAGGTATTCGCACAACTGGGTTGTGAGTGAGTGCTTTCACCACCCCTCTTGCTATGCCTTGCGACCTGCGCGGTTTGTGTTATCATTAGTATCGGGTGCCCATAGGCATGGCATCATATAGCACCCTGGCTGCCAAAGCCTTAACGACCTTGGGTACTGATGTATGCGCGTTCTACACAGGGTAGAATGGCACTTGAAGGAAGGCCGGACCTTTGAGCCAGTGAAGCACGTTGCAACGGTCAGAGGCAAGGCGCGGCATCTTCTCCTCGGCGAGCGCATCGCGCTCAACATGCTCGCGCGCTGCTCCGGTATTGCAACACAGTGCGTCTTTCTACTACCCTCTCCTGGGTCCCTGCTCTCCCTGAGCTTCTTGGTGCTGCGAACCGCCTTCTGCCCGCTCCATGGCGTTAGATCGAGGAAGATCAAGGACCTTGCCCGTGGCACTGGTTACAAGGGCATAATCGCGGGTACGCGCAAGACGACGCCGGGTTTTCGTCTCGTGGAAAAATACGGGATGCTCGTCGGCGGCATTGACCCCCACCGGCACGACCTGTCGAGCATGATCATGCTCAAGGATAATCACATCTGGTCTTCTGGTGCGTTTCTGCTTCTCGTGATTGTGAAGAGTATTCGAATGCGCTCAATGTTCACTTCGGTTCTGCGATCACAACATATGTGGCTCTGGCACTTTCCTGATACCGACTCTTGTGTCTATCGACCGTGAACATGACCAGGCTCCATCACGAATGCTATCAAGCAGGCGCGCAAGGTTGGCGGATTCAGCCTCCTCCTGGAAGTTGAGGTCGGCTCCGAGGGAGAGGCGGACGAGGCGATCGACGCGGGTGCGGACATCATTATGCTCGATAACATCGAAGGCGCGGAGCTGGTCGGTGTTGCACGGCGACTCAAAGAGAAGTGGAGTGGGAAGCGCAAGTTCCTGTTTGAGAGCAGCGGGAACATCACCGAGGCCAACCTGCATGAACGCGCCATAAACGGTGAGCTAATTTCGTGCTCGCAGCTCCTTCACAAACGGACTTGCGCGCCTGATACCCGCTGCAGAGGTCGACATATTGAGCACTAGTGCGGTGCACCAATCGGTGCAGCACATAGACTTTAGTCTGAAGATCCAAAAACCGGATCGGACGGAGTCGTGATGCGATCCGTCTCGGTATATATTGCTATGTCTATATCTGCATCCCAACGTTCCTCATGATCCCAAATTGAAGAGAGCATACGCGTTGCCACCCCTCACCGCAACCTTGTCTGCCTCGTCCCACCCGTACACTCCATCAATGGCCTCCAGATTCTCAACAACGCTCTTCCACTTCTCGGTCTCGCTCAGTGGAGGGAAGAACGGATGATCTGTACCGAACAACATCCTCTGTGCTCCTGCTCTCCTCTTCGCCGTCCCATCGGTACCCTTCGCGCTGGATACCGCAGCAGAGGCCCCTGTGTTCCCGTACTTGTCTGCACGTCCGATCACATCGCTGACGAAGCCTAGTTCCTCGGAACCATACGCAACGGCGTCGAAGTACAGCTTCCCTAGATAATACCGCGCATCGTGCTGCAGACGCGAGGCAACGAGAGGATCATGTGCGATACAAGACGCAAGGCGAGACGACAGCTGGGGAAGCGCACCGCCGGAGTGCGCGAGGAGGACACGGAGATTGGGGTAACGATCGAACACCCCAGATAGGATGAGGCGCGTCGTTGCCTGAGATACGGTCCAGTGAGCACATCTGCGATAAGGTTCGTAGGAGGAAGAATCGAGATGGGGGACGTACTATGGTAGTCTCGAACGGGAACCCCAAAGCCAGCGGGAGGACATGTCCGTTCGCCTTCTCGCCCCAGGCGTCCTTGTCAATGCCGTAGTGTGGATGGAGGAAGACGACCAGACCGGCATTCTCGAGGGCTGCCCACACTGGGTCCAACGCTTCGTCGTCTAAACCCTTCCCAACGCCCCTTGTGCCGATGATCACGCCTTTGAGGTGTGGCAAGGACGCGATCTGCTCCACGGTTGAAACCAGGGACTCTGTAGTCGCTTGGGGCACGAGCGGGAGCAGGCCGAAGCCGTACAGCCGCTTGAGGTTGGCAGAAAGAGAAGGCCCGGTAGAGCAGTACGTCTCCAGATCATGGTTGAGTTCTGCCGCGAGGGCGTGCGCAGTGGATGCGGGGAGGAAGTCTAACCAGGGATTCGCGGAGCTGGAAGGGGACAGATGGGTTAGTGGGGTTCGTGATTCGCGGCATGCCAATTGCGGGGATGTGCTGCGGCAGGACTGACCTCACCACCGAGACGTCGATCGCATGCCGGTCCATGAACTTCAACTTCTCATCGCGCTCCCAGTACTACGCCCTCGAAAGCGGGATTGAGTCGCACGCAACGCGGGACGATCAGGTAGACGGACGGCGGAGGCTCAGCTCACCTGTGAGCCGATAGGCCGTCCGCTGCTGGGTTCGTCATCGAGAATGAGGAGACGCTCTTCAGGTTTGCCAGATTCAGGAGAGGTGCGGGTGAAGATGCGAGGCACCGAGGTCCGACTGCGCAGAAAGGCGGCGTATTGCGGGAGGTAGACGTGGGTGTGGATATCGACGAGAAGTCTCTGCGCTGCCATGACGTATTCTCGGGAGATGGACGTCGCGCCTTCTAGGGCCGTGTGCTGCAGCGGCACGATGCGCGGTGGAATATCGGAGCTGGAGGATAATGCAAGGTCAAAGAGGACTCGAGGGCGGCGCTGGGAGGTGGACTGATCCAAAATGCCTCCGCGAGCATTTGGTGGAGGCGCAGCCACGTGAAGGCATGATCGCTGAGGAGACGGAGACGGAGCGCTGGTGCCCGCCTGCTTGTCTCGGAATGTCAGGCTTGTCCCAGCTTGGCTCACACCCATGGAACGCCTCCATCCCCCATCGGATAGATCGTGGATGGTCCCTCTCCTCAATGCTGATACTATCGTGCCCATCACCCTTCTCCTGCGACAGAAGGTACAGCCAGCGTGCGAGTGCATGAGAAGCTCCAACCGTCATCCCACCCACCGATTCGCGCCCTGCCCACTTGGGCAGTCTAGGACAACCATGATAGCGTAAACAGGGCGTAACGATGGCACGAGGGGCTCGATCTTCTACAGGCAATGTTGCCTGACACGAGGGGACATTCCATCCATTTCGGCTCCTTCACCTCTCCTCAGCGCGGTTCCATCGCGTAAACCTGCCAGCCTCACCGAGCCCGACCACAATATCATGACGCTTGCTGGCCGCGACCCTTCGCCTCACCTACCTCCCACCATGACGGACCTTTGGGGTATCCAGACTGAGGTGCGCCCCTCATCCAGTTCCCCTTTCTTCAGCGTGCGCCATGGGCGGCGACCGTTGGTGGTTTACAGCTTGCTTCGCTCCTGGCCGGAGTCCGTCGCGTCGAAGACAGTCTGCGTCAAGCCGCGACGGCTGCCGACGACCGCACCAGGATGCTACAATCCAAGGTTGAAGAGTTGGAGGCGGCGAACCTCGCTCGCCTGTTGGAAATTCGGCAGCTTGAGGTGGAGAAGGCAGAATTGCAGCGCGAGGTGCAGGCGAAGAGGCCTGACCTTGCTGCCGCTATTGTCGCTCGAGACGACGCGTTGAAAAAGCTCGAGAGGGCTCGCAAGGTCATCGAAGATCTTGTGAGGGACCACGAGGTATGTGTACTGCAACGTCCATGGCTCGTTCTCTAATAAGAATCCGCGTTTTCATTGTAGAAATCCCGGACAGGCACGAATACCAAATCAGCACGTCGCGACGACCCCCGGCCGAGCGGCAACCAACCACTCATTGTCTCGGCCCCTGTGACCATTCAGCATCCTAAGCGCGAAGCCATCCCCGCCGAATCTGATGAGGAGTCAACCGTTCGACCATTCCGGTCCAGCGCGAGCATGCAAGTTGGCACACGGCCTCAACAACAATTTAAGAAGTCGGTGTCAGCTGGCCATGGAATCAAGTTCCCCACCTCCCCATCTTCTCGCGAAGGTTCGGGGGACTCTTTGGCGCGTCCTGCGACTCCATCCGGGGCGCGGACTCCGAGTTTGCCGAAGAAACGGCTCCAGTGGTATCTTGAATTCGCGAACCGAATCTCGACCGCTGAAGTGTTGCACGGACCGATTCCATTTGACGTCATATCAGAGCAACTGGTCTTGGACGACGATGCTGTACGTACCTCCTCCAAGTTATTGCTGGATGACTACTTACTCAGCAAACGCATAGGTCATCGACATTGGAAAGTATGTTAATTCCTTTCATCATCATTCTTCTCAACCTTGACACCACCATAGCTTAGAGTTCCAGGATGGTTATGACTCGCGTATTCACGGTACAGAAGGTGGCCTCGCATTTGTTTACCGACCCGTCATCCTTGACGGCACATCAGGAACGTACCTGGTTGGGTGGGGCGAGATGAGCATGGTCGACAATGTCAAGAGCTGGGTGGGGGATGGCAAGGAGATGCACATGTTCTGTTTCCCCGCCAAGGAGGTGAGTGTCTGACTGACTGTTGTTGAATGCTAATTCACAAATGCGTCTACTTCTTATCTAGAACTCCGGCTGGTTCTATCTTGGATTGCACAAGTTTTCCTACGCTGCAATTGAGCCTGTTTGGCACAAGCTTGTTAGAGAGGTTGGTACAGGAGTCTAGAGAAAAGCGCCACTGGCACGGAATCTTACTAGTGATCACACAGGATAAAGAGCGGCTTTACGTGGAGCTGCGAGACAGGAACCCGGACAAGAGCGTGGGGGAGTTCAAGAGAGACGTCAAGGCGGGCAAACTTATCCAATGCTGCATCCGCCTTGAGAGCGATGGCAAGAAGGTGGAGTCGCACGACTTTCTGCGTCAGTACGGATTGCTGGATGCGGATGGGTAAACTTGTCGGCTCTTGGCGGTCACCATGTTCTGCCGTGCGGCGGAAAAGTTTTCGGATCTGGTGTGCGCCGATTCCAGGGAGTTTGACAGATATCGGTCTCCTGTGTCCGGCTCGCAATGAAGTACATGCATCGTAGAAGTGTTGATGACAGAGAATACGCATTCAAAGTGAATGTCGGGCAGGTCGCCGTAGTGGTATGTATTGAAACAGGGATGCGGGGCTGAAACGGACAAAGATGGGCAGCCGGCGGGAGACGCCGTGGGCCGATCGCTACGGACGGCGCGCCGGTGGGCCTGGTCTGCTTTGGATTCCGAGTCGGTCCCCGCGATCCTTGTCCTTGTCCTCCTCGTCGCGCCCTCTCTCCCCTTCGCTCCAGCTCTCACGATGCGTTGCTGCTGGCTCTCGCCAGCACGCGTCCTTACACTCTTTTCACTCGCGCTCCTTTCATCCCAGTCGCTCCTTCTTGTCACCGCCCAGACGACAGACCTCGTCGACATACCACACACAGATGATGCTGCGTCTTCAACAAAGACCTCTCTTGCATCCTCCAGTTCCTCGCCCTCGTCCTCTCCGAGTCCCACAACAACCTCTACACCGCCCCAAGTGACCTCCCCTTCGGTCACACCGAGCAGCACTCCCGTGCGTACCCGTTCATCGACTGCGACCACTTCTTCCTCGACCTCGACACCTGCGCAGGAGACTTCCACAACGCAAACCCCTTCGCCTTCGCCTTCGCCTTTGCCTACGTCGACGACACCTGCGCCTGCTGCTTTCGCGACGGAGACCTCCTCCACATCTTCCTCCTCGGCGAGCAGCTCTTCTTCGTCTGCTTCATCCGTCTCCTCGACTTCCTCATCCTCGGCTATTCCGTAAGTTGTCCTTTTCGCTTTGCATAAGCACAGACAGCCTCATTTGTGATCACGCTTATATAGTACCACCTCGTCCTCTTCGCCCGGCGTCACTTTGGTCAACCCAACAGGAACTACTTTGGTGGCTACGGCTACAACCGATGCTCTCGCGACCGACGACTCCGCGACATCTTACACTTGGTCTGTGTCGCCTTCATCGGTTACCACCGGGACTGTAGCAGCCAGTTCCTCGAAGAGGTGAGTGCCATATTCGGAATCTAGCTCATATCATGACTCTAACCAACCGGCCTTGTCCATCCTTTTCAACTTCCAGCTTCTTCGACAACAAGGGCGCAGTCGCGGGTACTTTCACTGCCGTCGGTGCCGCCGTTGTTAGTATCATTATCGTTGCGGTTGTGATCTCGAAGCGTCGCGCAGCACGCCTCCAAGACGAGGAGGACATGACGTATTTCGAGAAGTACGACGGTCCGAACGGCACCAATGCTTCCGCGGCGAACGATGGCTCTCGCACCCCCACGGACCCGGACACAAGCTTCGTTGGACAAGGCGGTATGCGGGAAATGGACGTTAACGATGAGCCGCTCGCTACACATGCTGCTCCAGATGCGTACCCTGATCGCGCGATGCACTTTGGTCTGCCGACTATGGAGGAGTATACTCAGCCACAGGCCATGGGTCTCGACTTCAGCTCTGCCGTCGATTATCCCCCCGGGACGTCGTACGACCCCACGCAGTACGCGGGGTACCAGGGGTACGACCCCACACAACACGCAGGGTATGAAGGGTATAACCCCACCCAGTACGCCGGGTACGAGAACGCATATGCCCAGCCCCAACAGCCGTACTACACAGCGCCGTATTCCACGCAGTCGATGCCGGCTCACCCATACGCGAACCCTACCAACTCGCTGCGAGTGGCTGGGGCTCCGCCTGTGCAGCAGCTGTATGGCGAGGCCAGCTGAAGGACACCGTCCGTGTGCTTAGCATACATGGTCTCGTGTTCCGTGAGTTCACCTTGCTGTGCTCCTTATTACGGAGAAGTTCACGAGCTCTGCTACCCACAGATATAGATATACCCCATCTCCTCATTCAAGCTCGAGCCTTCTTTCGATATCTATCAGACGAGCGACCTCCGTATGAGCACCTTCATCTTTGCCTTTGAACGCTTGTCTGTCATCCATTGTATTACCACCGTTTTCTTGGTTGCGGTCAAGCAGTGGGCCGCCTTTGTAGCCGTCCTTCTTCACCCTCTTCGAACTTTCGGAAATTCCGTCCCCACCCTTACATTATCACCTTCTTTGATCTATACTCTATTTCTAGGGGACGGCTGAACCCTGCTTTGCATTGGTCTTTTGTGTGTCTGTATTACTTACGCGCGTAACACTTACGGCCAAAAGTTCCTGTACGCTGATACAGAGTCATGTACTTCGTAGACAGAGCCACCTCGCCCGTCGTACAGATTCTTTGCAATGGACAACATTCAGTGCTCTTTCTCTTCGTGGCTCGCGAGGCGGCGCAGCGCCGGATAGCGAATTCTCGGTGATTCGTACTTGCAGTACGTACTTAATTCGTGCAGCGGGTTCGCAAGGTCCGCACTCGCTTAGCACTCACTCACGGCGTCACGAGTCCGCGGCGCATATATGCAGCCGGATGTGGGATTGCTCCTCTGTTCGTGTTGACGATGATACTGGCCGCCTCTCGCATCTCGAACTTGACTGCTTTGCGGAGTGTGAGGTGCGCGCATGCAGCACGACGATTTCTCCAGACCCAGACACCTCCCGCAAGCGCAAACTCGGCAGAGGCTTACCTTGAACTTAACCATGACCGTCCCGGAATCGTCTCTCTGTTGCTCAACCGTCCCAAAGCCAAGAACGCCATCTCGCTGAGGTTGCTCAAGGTGCGCCACCCCCCGCGGTGGGCCTCAGATGTGCGGCAAGCTAAACGGGAGTTTAGGAGCTGCAGGAATGTCTGGACACCGTGCAGTTCGACAACAGGTGCGTCCTCCTCCCGTCCTCGTATTCTGTACGTCGACTGAAGCGATAATCCTTACCCCTCACCCTCTTCTCTCTGCCTGAAGCACACGCGTGCTCATCGTCCGTTCGTCGACCATGGGCTCGTTCTGCGCCGGCGCGGACCTCGTCGAGCGCGCGACCATGTCAAAGGCGCAGGTCGACAAGTTCCTCATCGACCTCCGCCGCGCCCTCGGCACGCTCGAGAACCTGCCCGTGCCCACCATCGCTGCCATTGACGGACCCGCGCTCGGCGGCGGGCTGGAGATGGGGCTGGCTTGCGACCTGCGCGTTGCTGGTGAGCACTTCCATATCCTGTTCTGTTCTGCATTGGTGAGGTGAAGGCTGACACAGTGTACGCGAAGGGCACGCCGTGACCAAGATTGGGCTGCCGGAGACGAAGCTGGGCATCATCCCTGGTGCGGGCGGGACTCAGCGGCTTACGCGTTTGCTTGGAATGGCGAAGGCGAAGGATCTCATCTTCACTGCGAGGGTGATGACCGCCCAGAAGGCGCATGAACTCGGTGTGTTCTTCCCTGCTCGCGCGCATGTCAGGATTGGATGTTCAATCATTGATCGGATGTCGTGCTCAGGTGTGGTCGACTACATTTCCGAGCCGGAGACTACTGGCTACGACAGAGCTCTGCAATTAGCTGGAGAAATCAGCACGAGCGGTGCGCGGACCTGCCACCCTGTCTTCCGCCTTTTTACTCATGACAGCATTCGCAGCTCCTTTGGCCCTCCGTGCCGCAAAGCAGGCAATATCCCGTGTACCTGATGTTGGATTTGAGTCTGGTAAGCCCTCATGCACAGCTTATGCCGCTTTGCTAACCTCGAAGGCAGGCCTCGACTTTGAGCGTGCGTCATACGAGCCACTTCTCCATTCGCAGGATCGCCTAGAAGCATTAAAGGCATTCAAGGAGAAACGTCCTCCAGTTTTCAAGGGCGAGTAAGATCCATCCGCACGACCTGTTGTAGTAATACATTTCTATACAAAAGTTGGTCATTCTATGCATCGAGAGAGGAAGTATAAGTTATAGTCGAAGAACTTCCAAATTCTAGACACCTTCAGCTCGCTCCATTGACCCTCGACGGCCGTGCACTCGCGAACGACGAAGCAAAGTTGCCTGTAAGTTGGCTGATACCTGATGGCATAGGCATGCTGGGCATGGCAATCTGCTCTCTGAGTGGCTCGAGATCCTTCATGATCGTACTGAGCCTGCCCATCCCGAAGCGATCGCGCGTCGCCTTAACGTCCACCGGGCCTTCCGCCGAGGGATCGTTGAATCCTTTCTCCGCTTGGCCCCAGTCAGAACGCTGCGCGAGATAGGGCCGGAGGAGGCTTGCGTCAATTCGACCAAGATAACCTTCGGTAATATAGGACTTGAGGATGTCGGGCTTGACGAGAAAGACGTTGCCGAGCTGGCGGATGAACTCGAAGCGTTCGTGTAGGGATGGAATGGAGAACGTGTCAATGACGTCTTGGTAGGACTTGAGGTCCTTGGCGAGCATTAGACCACCTGTTGCGCTGACAGGGAACTTCTTGAGGTGATCAAGGAGTAGACTACGATTATTATTAGCGTATACGCATTCATGTGATGTGCCATAAAGTCCTTACCCATGGAAGGCTACGCCGACCTCGGTGAGGAAGACTTCGAGATTCTTCCCACTCAGGCTCGCTTTCGCTGCATCCCGCACCTTCTCAAGGGTCTCGCAGCACGCTAGGCAAGGTTCGGTGTTCACGCGAGCGAATGAGAGGTCATCGTTCTTTGGCTTGAAATCAGTGCGCTTCTGTTTGACAAGCTGGGCTGAGAGCCAGGCGATAATAGCTACCGTGCGCCAGTCAGAAACGCTTGTGAGAACGCCAGCAGAATGTGAGCATACCGTCCGTGAGCTTCTGCGTTACTTGGTTGGCGCCACCCTCGATTCTACTGACGGCCTGGTTGTTGAAAATGACCATCTCCCGGCGTACAGTAACAGAGCTACTGGCGAGGGGGAGCAGAGCCATAGTCACGTAGCGCTGCCATAGGTGGCAGATCAGATCTACTTCGCGGAGGACTGTCAGTGGCTGCATGCTGGGCTCCGATTTTGAATCGGCCGTCTCGATCCGAGTGGATATCCTGGATTTAATGGGTTCAACGGGAAGTCATGGAACGACGCATATGTAGCACTCACGTCTCGATTGCGATTTCAACATATGAGCTACCAATGGCAGCAGCCAGAACCCGCAGCAACGCAAAGGTGTGTTTGGGCCTGAAACCAGCCTTTTAAGAACAAATTCCCCAATGAAGCTTGGAGGAAATGACCCACACATCGTTTGTATGGCTTAGTTCCACGCAACGACCAATGGCTTCAGCATGCCACTTCAACATCCGCTCCGCTACCTCGACACTCAAAGCACCATCTTCCTCACGAATAGGGTCTTCTGTCGGGTCCCGTAGTGTCTTGTCCGTGGTTGCGCTAAGGCCTCCAAATCGCATCAGAGCTGCAGCTGCCTGAGCCGATGTTGTCGAAGTTCCAGAAGAAGAGGTCGTAGCAGCTGCAGCACTGAGTTGATCCACCATGCGGCCAAATACGGATGATTTGCCCTTGGTATCTGTTCGTTCCTGTATTATACACGCCGATCAGCGACACTGGTGGCCGGAGAAGAGCTGATACATACGTGATAGCGGGTGAACTTGGCAAGATAACCGGTATACATTTCACCCAAGCTTCGGCTTTCTTTCTCGAGGTACCGTTGTCCCTCTGTGTACGGAACGAAGAGTTCTTCCATGGCCGTCTCGAGCATTGTACTGATAGTGGCAGCTGTCGCGGTATTTGACGCATTGGAAGCAGGCATGCCTCTCAATGTCCGTTGGAATTCAGTAGCATCGACCGGAGACCGAGGGATGACAGAAGGCAGCTCATAAACCTTCATGTCCTCAACTAGAACGGACGTTGACTGATGCACGAGTTGTAATATCCGAAGGAAGGCTAACTCGGGCATCCGGTCTGTACGTGCTATGAGTTGCTCCAGGTGTTGTTGCACCTTGATGTTTGATGCGATTCAGTCCGACGAACAAACGTCATCGTGAGAAGCGGAACATACCGACTGTGCGAACACCCTCTGGAGGAAGACTTGCATGACATAGGCGGGATTCGGGAACACTGCTTGCACGATTTGAGCTTCCTGACCAACGGTTGATCGGATCTCCTGGAACAGCTCCTGCAACCCTTGCTCAGTTGATGGGGGTATGGCATCAGGATCCGCAATTGCGACCCATCTGCGTGGTTACAAATGAGAAGCATGTTAACAAAAAAAGGTCAACCCCACACGTACAATTCTGAGTCAATGTTGGGGTCCGCTCGTACTCGGTTAATGAAGAAGTCGTGCTGATTGACATATACTTGGACGCACGACGCGCCACCATTGAAGTCGAGGAGCGTTTGTGAACAGTGCTGATAGTGAGATGAGCCTGCGTTGCGCACAGAGGGGATAGACCGTGCATACATGCATCATCTTCGGGTCGCCTCTCCTGTATGCTCGGTCAAACAGATGCAACATGTCCTTCTCGAACTTCTCGCAGTAGCGATCGATGTTTTCTCGAGTCTACACACGGGGCCAACTTGGTATTTGACACTAGCGGAAGATATAGCGGACTCACCTTGTCGGAGTGAGGTAAATCTACTTCCTTCGCGACTGTAGCTAGCCGTCTGAGGAGCACAGCGACTTTCCGCCTGCCGTCCTTTCCCTCTTTCTTCATGCCATCTAATCTCGACGTGTCATCCCTTGCGAACTGGTTGTAGAAATCGATAAGGTCGTACGCCGCTTGTGCGCGCTGGCGTTGCTGGTGCACCGATTCCATCTGTTCTCCTATGCGAATAGCCGTTCGTCCAACCTCGTTCATCTTCGTCTCCATCCCTGAAAAGGATTGGCCAACTGCCTTGTATCGGAGATCTTGAATGTCGACGAGGAAAATGAAGCGAGCCACAAGAACACACCTCGAATCCTCGATTTAGGTCTGTCATCTTCTTAGAGTAGTCCCTCTCCGCGACCCGCACACTCTTCTCCATCTGCTCCGTCTTCGCTTGGACATCCTCGCGAACAGCAATGAGCTTGTCTACTGCAGCTTCGAATGTCCTAATGAAGGGCTTGGGGTCGAAGGCTACTCGTCTGACCAGTAAGCCTTGCGCACATGCACAACGCAGCGATGTACGCACGTCCGGGATCCGCCTTCGACTGGGCAATGAGCTTCTCGGAGACACCGCCAACAAAATCTTTAACATCGAACTTGCCCTAAATCGCGCATATAGGTCAACATTCCTCACACTCAACATAGCAGTTCAAATGTACCTCAAAAGCTTCGAGACGTAACTGTTCTTGCACCGACGGCTCGAGCGTCGGTAACATCCTGAACCCTCACGACAAGTTAAGACTGAGAAACGGGTTTCAATTTCGCGCACAGATCACCCAGACAGAAAGAAACGCAGACGGTTTGCTGGACTCAACGGAGGACAAGACTGGAAGGTCGAGGCACCGCCTGTGACCAGTGGCAGCCACAACCATTAAGCGCTCAGGGCGCTTTAGGCGCCATGGGAACACCATAGTTTTGAAGTTTGACCATTCATGTCAAATGCCACGGTCTGGTGTCTCGGATTCCAATGACTAGCATCCATGAACAAACAGACCGATAACTGACTATAGCAGCACGTTCTACCGCACATGTTTACTATTGCATTTAATTGACTTCGTCAAGAGTCGAGGATGCCTACAGTTCACGGGTACTCCCAAGGCAGGCTCCAGCCTTCGCCTTCTGATCTAAATCTCTGCATCTCGTCTGTGGGAGCTCAGTTGATAAATGGAACCTGCAACGTCGGTATAACATACCTCCAGCGCAAACAGGTGGGAGTCATGCGATTCGGGCGCGAGGCGTCTCACAGATTCTGTCAGTTTGTAGAGGTATTCCTATATGTTATGAAGATTCTATCACCATTTATCCCGGCAACAATCGGGCGGAGCAACGCATCTCACCTTGTTCGGTCCTGAGGGTCCCATTGAATGCCATATGTGTTCGGCAAGTTTGTCTATGGGTTCGGATCCCACTGTGTATGTTCCTTCAACATCCGACAGCGATCTCTGTAGCGCGAGACAGGCACGTACAGAACGAAGGGTTGTCAGGTCGTCCAACATAACACTACAGAACATAAGTTCAGTGGCATAAGGGAGATGAGACTGATTCAGATTACGAACGAATGTCTGCGACGGTAAATTCATTAATGTTACGCTGTAGGCATGTTAACTGAAGACGAACCTTGGGCAGGATGATTTGTTCCTGTCCGTCAACGAGGCCGTATATGTCGACTTCTTCGAGCGTGTAACCATCCTACACCTTGTGAGCCCATGAAAGAGACTCTGGGTCAGACAGGCACACACCTTTTCTCGGTAGTCTAGGGTCACATTGTCAGGATCTGCTCGCCTTAACCACCTTCCTTTACCCACCTAGGTAGTCTCTAACTTCGGTCTCGTATGCGGGATCTATGGTATAGGCGATACCTATCATGAGGTTTCAGAATCTTACTCACTTCAAAGTATCATCGTTCACATAAGACTGACCCCAGACGACATCTTCGTGAGGAAAGGGATCCTGTAAAATCTCTTCATGAATTCGCGGAGCCGGAGATATCCCATCTTTTTGCGTACAGAACCGGAAAATTTGTCCCAATCTTCTGTGTGGATCAACGTGACAACCCTTCCAGGGTTCTGCAACGGAACCAGCCGGGGGTCAGCTCCTCGCTACTGCGCCAGGGGAACGCATCCTTCAGAACGATCGACAAACCTCTGGGGTGCCTCTATGGTCGTGCGACTTCTGCGCGAACCGACGCACGTAACCCCTAAGGTAACCTGGGGCTATAGGGAAACATCTCAATTCCGCTCATCTGGTACAAAGGATCGCTTGAACATACATTCCTTGACGACGTGCGGAGGAGGCTGCAAAACGGTTTGTCACGAGCTTCGACATCGTTTGGCGCCACTCACCTTAAAAATCAGAGAGCCATAGCCGAAAACAATGTACGGTCGTTTTTTGTCTGACATCTATAAGCTAATTGCAAGCTCTTACGAAGTCGTTGACGGTCGATGTCTCTAGACCCGCCTGGGTATACGAGATGTGGACGAGATGGGCGCTGGCAAACCCGATACTTGCAATTCAGAATCAGCTCGCGTAGGACGGTCAGCGCTTTAGCCTGGGTACCGATTGTGCGGCACGGCGCCATCCTTGCACGCTTCCGCTGGATACGGGTGGCGGATGGTCAGCGAGATATCCCAATCCAGTATGAGCATGACTTGCTCTCATCTGACGCGAAGTGGCGAGATTTTCCGCGTTGTTGATGCGTTGTCCTCGCGCTGACACTACATAATAACACATTACAAACGTCTACTTCGGCGACCGGACGGCCACTGTCACTGTGTCCCTCGCTCACAATCCGACAAAGACTGGTACCGGAGTTCACACTGCACATATCGTACATTTATTAGAGCGGACTCTCGTCACACTAGGTACTTCATTACACGAAAAATCATCGAGGGGGCGTGACAACAAGACGTACAATGCCAGCGAGCAATAAAGTAAGGAGACCTATCCCTAACGCCCTACTACAAATTATACACAGGCGATAGGCAGTACGAAGGGAACTCGATGGATGGGGGCTACATAGACGGAGCATAGGTGTGCGGCAGGAGACGTGCCAATCGAGGGTATGTGTTGAGCACCTCAAATGCGAACATCGTGAAGTATAAACGGTCAATAAGACCGTCTAAAGTCGGGCAGTTCAAGAATCCAGAATGGTAGTCCTCGACGTAGATCCAAACAAGGGTTCGAGGGTCATGCATTAGGGTATGCGTTGAACTTGTCGAAAGCAATGATAGCATGTGGGGTGCAGATATTGAGCGAGCTGTGAGGATGATCAAGACGCTGCCAACGGCAGATATATGTCCTGGTTCTCTCGAGCGAGCGAGCGAGCGGACGTGTCGCCGAAGGAGTTTATGCCGAGCTGTGGAACTTCATTGCGCTTTGCGTACGGCTCTTCAGCCATCCCTTGAGCGCAACCATGCAGAGTGTCCAGCAGAACGCGAGGCAGGTGATGGCGACGCCAACATTCATGAACATCATGACGTCGTCGTGACCCTGGCGCATCGCAGCGATGGTGACCTCTTCAGTGGAGAACATGAACTCGAGACCACCGCAGGCAAGCATGAACGACGCAATCGCTTCCGTGGGCGGACGGGACGGAAGGATTGAGCGGGGAGGGCCAAGCCAGAGAAAGAAGTACGTGAGGCAACGCATGACGGCGAACCCGGACAGGAGATAGCCCCAAAGCACATGGATCTGGACCTGGAAGAAGTAGGTCTGGAAGTGCGCGCTCATGGCTGCGCCGGTGACGCCGATGCACAGTGCGGGGAACGGGTTGAAGCTGGCGATGTACTGCGGTGGCTCCGCGACAACCTCCTGCGAACGCTTCTCTGCGGGAACCGCAGCCGTGGCGCCAGCTGCGAGCCAACGCCGAATTCGCCCAGACTCAATACCAAGACCAACGAGGCCGGCGAACCAGAACATGACAGCGATGGAGATATGCTGGATCTGCTTGGTAGTGTAGGGGTCGCCCGGGTGCGCACCGAAGCGCTCCATCCAAGTGTTGGTGATGCCGTAAAGGAAGATAACCAGAGACTCGACGAACTCAGCCGTGGGGTATTTGCCGTGATGCTTGGGCGCACGGTTCCATGCCCAGCCAAGGTCGGAAAATGCACCCAGGAAGCGCGCGAAGGTTGCGAGACCATAGCACCAAAAGATACCGCCCTCTGAAAAGCAGCCGCAATAATGAAAACGATGTCGGAATATATGAACGGAATTGGGCACGCACTTATTAGATGGGCCAGACAGCTGTTCCCCCAGTTGCCACGGCATCCTCCGGTGTATATGACGATCCCAGTCACGACTTGCAGGAAGCCCGCGAAGATAAGCACGCGCTCTGTGGTAGCGAAGACGACCCGTCCAATGAATCGCGCAAAGGCACGCTTATCCTTGCCCTGCCATGGGTAGACATGTCCAGTTTCGTGGAGGGAGTCGCTCGATCGACGGGGGGAGTGGGAGCCGAAGAGGGTACGCTCGGAGACGGCCGACACGGGGTAAGAAGGTTGACGAGCATGGCGACGTACGTTTTGAGCCCACTGTGCCGTCTCCTCGTGCTCGTCGAATGCTGTCTGAATGGGCTCGACTACCCGGGCTCTCCGGACATGAATAGGCTCCGCCTCGGAGGATTCATCAGCATCCTTTGCCTTCAACTCGGCATCCTCCAGCTCCTCCGGGTCCTCAACAAGGTTGGTGTACTCCGCGGCTGCTCCAGAAAAATGATCGTCGCGATCGAGGACGACGTAGTTCCAGAAGGGCTTCAGGGTGAAATGGTCCTCGCCGCGGACGATCGCACGGAGGTACGTCACCAGGCGGCCAGAGAGGGCGAAGAGGTCGACGGCGGAGAGGATGGCGGCACAGGAGAGGAAGAGGTACCCCTGAGAGCCATGTTTGCTGCCTTCGTACCTGCCATGGTGACATCACGCGTCAGTCACATCGCCACGGACAAAGAACACCGAGAAGTACGGACATGTCTGGCGTCAATTTCCGATAGAGCGCACTTGCCGACAGTCCCAGCACGGCGAATCCGTAGAACAACAAGATAGTCACGCCATGCCATGCGTGTTTGACGGAACGAAGCGCGATGCCTTATGAAACGGCGCATTTAGTGCTGAACGTTGGAAGTAGCAGGTACAGGGACGCACCTATTGGCAGCGCACCGAAGAAAGCCAAAGACATGAAGAGGGCGTGCAGTCCCATTAGTCCTGGATAACGGCTCCCATCGCTGGACGGCTCCATGAAATCGTGCCAGTAGTAAGAAGGGGGTGTTGTTCCGTGGGACATCTCGACCTCCGTCTCGTTCAGCTCCATCAGGGGGGCCGCATGGTGGTTGTGGCCATGTCCACTGTGGTCGCCGTCCCGCGCTACCAGGAGGTACTCCGAATGCTGGGAGAGGGATACACAGTCAAGTGATCGCGCGTCGGAGCACGCAGGGAGAGTTGTGGCAGCTGCGAGAGCCGCGGCAAGGGCGGGGATGAGGAATGCGACCGCACAGACTCGGAAGCGAGGTGTGCTCATGGCGGAGGCGAAAGGGGGATAGGGACGGGCGGGGGACGTAAAGTACGCATGTTACCCGTTTGGTGGATTATATGGAGAACGAGGGGCTCGGAGGCTGGACGGGCGGCAGAATTCGGATGTCGAAGGCTCGAGAACGGGTTTGGTAAGACAAACAAGTGTGCGTTCGGGACTCGGGGTCGTGGTCAGTGAGTCCGCCCTGCACGTCTCTCCGTCCGTTCAGCCGCGCGTCCTTCACGATACAGCTTACTAATTTCCATATCGCACATAATGCATAAACCCTCTTCCTGGTCTCAGCCTCGTTTCCCATCCTCGCGGCCGCTTTTGTTGCTCGGACACGCCCATCATCTTCCAGACCTTCTCTGCCGTTCCCACACCCCTGCCTCCTAGGGTGTGTGGGATTTGTGGACATCGCCGCGGCCGTGCAGGCGGGGACGAACGATCGGCGGGGCAGTCAGACCCGCGACCCTACGTCATCGGCGCGTCGAGGTGAGTTAGAGAAGAATGGTAACTCTAATGTTTCATGCCGAGCCGCCTCACTCGCTCGCACTCGGCGTGCCAAGTGCAACGCTGTGGGAGAACTGCGGCTGGGCCACTCCCTGCTCCGATACATCCCGACGCAGTCGACAGCAATCACTTTGCAACACCTAATCCCTGCCTAATCCCTAGCACCAGAATGCGCCGTCAAACCGGCCATCAGTCTCTCTCATTTGTTCCTTTTTTCCTCCGCTCTTCCCCGCTTCCCCGCCCGCTCGTCGAATCAAGCCCTTGTCACTTCGGCCGAAGTCTGCTGCGTGTAGACGTGA
This sequence comes from Ganoderma meredithae, assembly GCA_022814645.1. Classification (NCBI taxonomy): domain Eukaryota; kingdom Fungi; phylum Basidiomycota; class Agaricomycetes; order Polyporales; family Polyporaceae; genus Ganoderma; species Ganoderma meredithae. The sequence goes on from JAKLMY010000011.1 coordinate 243,429, forward strand.
CTCACCTTCTACTCAAGTCATTGCCCGTGGCGCGCCATGTAGTTCAATGTTTGAACGTTGAACCGGCCCGAAGCCGGCCATTTGGAGTCAGATCTTTGTCGCCTTTTGGTGTCTGGGCAATGGGCATGTGTGCCACGCATCAATGGCACTTCATCCATTTGCTCTGTGGCATACACTGACCCAGTGACTGAACGCGGCCTCTCCACATGCGGTTCCGAATGGCGTTATAAGCGAGCATCGATCGTTCGCCCCGTGCATTCCTGCAACTCATCATGTGAACCGCACGCGCCAGGTCTGTGCTTATCGAGCTCGGGAAAACCAGGTGAGCTGCATTCGTAAATCGCTCGGTAAAGTAAGTACGACTTCTATCCTCTTGGTGCGTTTGTTCGAGACGGATTGTTCTGCGTACCATTTGCACATTTGGCCAGTCAACCTCGCCGTTCTCACGTTGAAGGTCTGCTCATGCCTGTTTTGTAAGTCGGTTCGTCAGCCGTCCCTTATGTACAGCTGATGGTATCGGGTTCACGGAACAGAGCGAGTCAAATCAACCAGACCCTGAGACTGGTGGCGTAGTTAAGATGGCTGTGGTGCATACCTGCGGCACCGCGTTATCGGAATGTCCTGCTGTGGGGGACCGGTTGGGGTGGACCGGGTGGTAAGCGAGCGCACTGGTAGCGCTGAGTGTCACTAGTCCTCATGAACAAGGCTTAGCCAACATGCCGGCCGACAGATGTTCTGTGATGGATGGAATCGCAATACTCAATCCGGGTCTCGAAGTTCTGCTCTCTTCCTAGTGCCTTCGCTCGGCCGATTGCGAATATTCCGGAGGCCGAATGGATTCATCATCGTCCAAAATCTGTGTTGCGATTGTAAGCACGTTTTACTCCTCCTGTGATCACAAACCTCGCCGAAGCGTTCGATGGCGTTCAAGTTGGTCACGCATCTGCCTGTTAGCGCGAAAGTAGGGCGTGGAACCGGTGTGGGCTGGTCGAGTCGCCGGGCGGGAACATAGGAATTTCGTAAACGGGGGCTTCGGCCTAGGATGACGTTAGTCCGATGATAGAGCTTCGACCTCGCTGGTTTTTTGGGGGTGCAGGTGCGTACCTTTACCGTGTACAGCGTCGGCTTCTCGTACGAAGGAAAAGTCTGCGCTGAAGAACGCCCCCGGAGGATTCCGAAGCGTTTCCCAATGCCGCCGACATCGTGGGCGCGGAAGAGCAGCACTTTGTCTCCGCCGTTTTCCAACCACCAAATCCCACATTTTCGAATTTGGCCCTATCGGAGGCGATCCACTTGGGGGGAACATTCGGTCATGGTGTACATTGGCACAACCTACGCTGTCAGCCGGACCTTTGTCAACTCATATGATCACTGACGGACCACGGCGGATCGCCAGGGCACTGATCGGAGAGAAGTAGCAGTTGAGTGGCAGCGCCTTTCGCGGGCGGGATGTGGATATTCAGGGACTCGAAGCCGGGGGAAGAGACATCCAAGATGCCCCGTGTAGTTGCATTTGACACAACCTTCGAGCGACAGTCGGCCTTGGCTTCACCAAGCCCCGCTGTGGACGGCGCCGAGCCGCATGGGTTCGCTGAATATCGCGCTGGAGGCTGGGAGAAGCCTTGGCAAGCAGTCAGGCGTGGTTATGAGCCGTCCAAGGCCCATCAATTCGTACCAAATACCTCCGCCCTCGTACATTCGTGGAGTAGGATGTGTAAGGTCGGCCGGTGTCTTGTCCGAGTAGTCGTGCCCTCGCAATGTACACGTAGACGATAACGCGTGGGTATTTGAGCATGCAGAGTGGTTTGCCGTCCTTGTCGAGCGCTTGCGATGGTTAACTGTGTGTGTGACGTGACGTACTTGTGGACAGGAGGGGGAAAAGCTGTGCGAGTGCGACGTGAAGAGAGGGGAGTCGAGGGGAGTCGGATGCTGGATGCGGGGATAAATACCCGGCGCAGCCGTATCTTTGGACGATTGAAGGGCAGGTCGTTGTCAGCGAAACCAGATCCATGTCGGTGCATGTGGCTGCAGAGACCGATGCACAGAGTAATGGAGGGACGATTCGCACTCCACTGGATGGCGAGAGTACTGGTGCGAGTGAGGGCGTGAGCGAAGCATGCCAGAGGAAAGGAAAAACGGTCACGTGGCGGTCGCGAAGTCCGGCAAACTGTTAGCCGACGACGGCCACTTGGAGCAGACGCGACACTCAGGCAAGCTCAGCTCGGGTGGGGTTCGCTCAATATCCGCAGCGTACATGATACCGCATCTTGCTGTCTACAACCCTCATGCAGACACCTGCATAGAGCTATTGCGCCCCCGACGGCAGTGATACCCTTATCTTCCGCTAGAAATCCATCGTACGACGGTTTCAACGTTCCATCGTTCCATCGTTCCATCGTTTCATCGTTCTCTCTGACGCCTCGTCCTTGATCCTTTCCACTTCTCGCTAGATGACCCTCCTACGAAATGTTCGACGCTTCGTATGGGGAGAGATCCCAGAGTCTAAAGCAGAGCGCAACCTCCTCCTCAAAATAGACTGGTTCATTCTCTCCTACTGCTGTCTCATGGTACGTTTCCTGACGATTCTCTTGGGGCACACCTCTGACACGTGTCTTAGTATTTCTCCAACTGTGAGTCTCTTGCCGTGCTGGCACCGACGCTCAAAAGGTTTACGTCAAGGCATCCTGTTCGGAAACGTAGATCTTGATCGAAGCAATGTGTCCAATGCATATGTTTCCGGCATGAAAGAAGAACTGAACATGCATGGCACTCAGTTCAACGTATGATAATTCCGCTAAAGAAATTACTTTCTCCACAAGGGACTCATGCTGACCCTACAGCAAATTAATACCTTATTCACCTGTGGTTACATTGTGGGCATGATACCAAGTACATCGATGTCTCCATATCCATAGAGTGGGCGCTGACTATGCTCTTCTACGCAGATAACCTAATGCTCCAGGTCGTGCCCCCTAGAATATGGTTCCCCACTATGCAAATTGTCTGGGGAGTGCTGACATTTGGGTAAGGTCCCGATCTCGGCTTCATCGAGACTCTGACTCAGCCTAAGGTCCGTCCGTCAGCACAAGCGCAGTGACAAGCGTTCAACAGGTGAGCGTTTGCAGATAAATGCTTCCATTCGAAGCGCTTATAGATATTTGGCCAGATATTCGTCATACGCTTCTTTCAAGGTATCGCAGAGTCGTCGACTTTTGTGGGAACACACTACATCCTTGGATCGTAGGTTTCTGCGGTAGCTGACGGTGGTCAGGGAACGCTGACGTGTTGTGAAGGTGGTATAAACCCGGAGAGCTAGGGAAACGATCCGGGATATTCACGTCTTCTGGCCTGATAGGCACGCTGTGAGTGAATATTTCGTCGTGTAAGCTTCTATACGACGAGATATTTACTTCGAGGTTCTAGATTTTCTGGGATCTTGCAAGCAGCCGTCTACACGTGCGCAGACTCCTGGATAAAAACCTGTTCCCATATTGACATGCATCAAAATTGGTAGCAATCTGAATGGGAGGGCGGGTCGTAGTGGATGGCGTTGGTTGCGAGTAAACAATATCTTCGCCTCAAAGAGAAAGAAACTGACGTCCACCGTAGGTTTATCATAGACGGAATTATCACTATACCCATCGCACTTTATGGCTTTGCCATGTTTCCGGATGTTCCCACAACCACGAAAGCGTTCTATCTTTCTGAAGAGGTCCGTATTTAGCACCAAGGTCGACTAGTGGCTAACTAGTCAGATCCTTGTAGGAACGATTGCTCTCGTGCGAGAGACTGGAGTCTGACGAGGACCGGGATATTGGCCATGGGTCTCTAACCTGGAGTCTCGTAAAGAGACTGTTGGGCAACTGGCGGTGGTATGGCTGCAGCCTGCTGGTAAGCCATGACTGCCTCCGTCATTTATTCCCCTCCGATTCACCTATTATGTTGAGTTCGCCATCTCTGGCGAAACGGAAAGCTTCGGTTCAAACAATCTGATGGGCCAGTGGATGAAGGCTATAGGGGGCTTCACCATCCCCCAAATCGGTAGGACTTCATCATCTGACGGTTCGATGAACGCCGTTGCGCTCACGCTTCGCTCGCATACCCATCAGACAACTATCCGTCCGGTATGACGGCTTTCGCGATCACGTCGACCCTCGTCTGCGCGACCTGGACCGACGCGACCAAGTCGCGCGCGCGCTGGCCCGTCCTCGTCTACATGTGCATCTGCACCATCACCGCGTCGATCATCCTGCTCGTCTGGCACGTCCCCACGGAGGTCAAGTTCTTTGCGTGGTACCTGGCTGGCGCGAGCTACGCGGGGCAGGCGACGACATTTGCGTGGGCGAACCAGATCTGCGCGGACGACCACGTGGCGCGCGGCGTCGTGCTCGCGTCGATGAACATGTGGAACAACGTCGTGAATGCGTGGTGGCCGCTCGTGTTCTACCCCGCGACGGACGCGCCGCGGTTCACGAAGGGCATGTGGGCGATGATTGGGACGAGCGTCGCGACGCTCGGTGTGACGTGGGCGGTGTGGTATTTGGAGAGGCGGGAGAAGCGCATAAAGGCGAGGTGGGACGAGGCAGGGGACGGCGAAAAGAGTGACGTCAGAGGGAGTCAAGAACTAGACGAGAAGACGGCGGGGAGGGGCGAAGAGAAGAGCGGGAACGGCCGAAAGTCGTGAAGGTTTATTTCCTTACAATACGCAGGGTCCGCCTTGCCGCCATGGATTTTAGTAGACACCATTCTTGATTAAGACCCGCTACTGTAACGTAAACTGGGAGTGGATAGTCTGGACGTTGTTCGTTGGTGCGGCGCAGGCGATGAGAGGAACATGATCCATTCGTCGTACAATGGAAGGCGAGCACATAGAGGTAAGTATTCGAAGGAATGTGCCATCTCGATCCGGCGACATCTCGAACGCAACCGTACTGCCGAACGCGGGTGGGGGAATGGATGTCAGCCCCCTCGGCCACCGTCTGGCCTCCGCGGAAGGCGACTGCAGCAGCCCATCGCATCTTCGGAACACCGCCCTCGCAACTCCATTCTGCTTGAAGCAGACACCAGTGCTAGCACCCCCCAAACTTCGCGTCGAATCCTGCACCCCGCTGCTGGCCAGTCCCCCACGCTCCTTACCCACTACGCATACACGCACCAAGACGACCACCGCTGCTTGCCATGCCGTCGTATCGAGACAGTCCCATTATCGAGCTTCCCTCAGCAAACTCGTGGACCGTGGCTGAGGACAATCCGTACTTCATCTGGGACGGAGACTCCCAGTCGTTCGTCTCTTTGAGCATGAGCGACGCCAGTGCAGCAAGCGAGAGCTCCTGGCACAGCGAAGCCCTCGGTAAGTGAAGACCTCTAGGACTATATGCATCAGGGCTTACCGCAGTATTTTGTGCAGCGCAAGCATACGCGAATGCGCATTCGAGCCCGAAAGCGGTTAACCACGACTGGGCGGAGGAAGTCGAGGAGGAGCTGTTTGCCGGCGAACCCGTCACCTTCTTCGAGGTCACCGTGCCGGCGGGAAGATCCAGATTCGGACCCGAAGACTGTGGTGCTGCGTCAGTGGCCGGTAGAACGACCACACCAACCTCGGAGGTGCTTCGGACGGAGATGCCCCTCCGTAGATCGTGCAGCACGATAGTCGAGGAAGATAGCAAGTTCGAGAACGAGGACGAGGACAAAAGCCGACAACCAGAGGAGGAGCCGTCAAAGGGTCGGGATGTCAAGGAGGAGCCAAGTCCGAAGAGAACAGTCGCGGATCCCTTGGTCGGCACAGGGTTCGGCGTCGACGATCTTGGATACCCCCTCCACGCATGCAAGAGCCCGACAGCCGCCTTCCTGGAGAGCGTAGCCAGGGACGACGACGTGTCGAACCTTGTGGTCGTCGATCCGGACACCCTCGACGGCGGGTATGTCGTGGTGGACATGACTGGTATGTGTGTCACGCCGGAGGGGGTGGAGGTAGGGAAGCACAGAGACCTCCTCCGGCGTTGGAAGAGCGCAATGAAGCGAGGGTTCAGCAATACGCCTCTACTTGTCAGCAGCAAGGTGCGTTTAATTTCGAGAAAGGGACTATCCTGCGTGTTAGTCGTACTGAGCGCCGGGCATTGTGCATGGTACCAGGCGCCGAGCAAGTATCGCATCTCGAACACAAACTACGCCAAGCATAAAGCACAGTTTCACTCCGTGGTGTGCGTTACTGTGATGCAGTCTGTGGAGATGGTCCCCCGGTGAGCGTTTGTCGTGATAAGCGGTGTACGACGCACCATGTGACCGCGAACTTCTGGATCGTCTCCTGTTCTGTGACTTGCAATTCGCTCATGGATGTGGAGCAATCCATGCACATACCTGTTCCCCAACAACCGTATCCATGTAAGATATAGCAAGTAGGGAGTTTTTGTACACGCGATGGAGGAGACAAATCGTGGTGCCATGGTGGTTCACAAACGAGATGAAAAGTACTACAAGGTAGCGGCAGCAACATACTAAACTTGTAACCTTGTCACGCGACTTCATCATGTTCAATGTTGGCGGCCAACCGCGCCACTGGCATTAGTAGGTATTTGGTACCGGTCTAGTTATCTAGCTGATACTAAGGGGTCCTACTTTGCGCGAAGAAACGGGGGGAATATGTACGTAAGTAGTGCACAGCAAAGCAGCAACGGGACGATGCAACGGCGGAAGCTAATGATACAGATGCGCGCGGACGGATAAGATACGCGGCCACTCAACATCACAGTGTTGAAGCGGATAAGGAACATGACAACGGCAACGGCGTGACGCAGGAAAGGAGCTCAGAAAAGAGTGTAACTATAAGGTCAAAAGATGAACCGACACGCAGCCCTCGTCGTGCCTCGGATCTACCAAAGCCTCCGACTACTGAGTGTCCCGCATGTCAGAAGCAACAAGGCGTCGGAGAGAAGAACGGGATGGCGTCCTGCGACTACGGTAACTAGCATGTAACGGCAATGCCCGCGGCGAGAGCGAAGCGGATAGCGAACGAGAGCAGGACGGGACCCCGGCCGTTTTATGATGGACGGAAAAGACAACAATGTGAAGTGCGCGGTGCATGCATGCGCTGCATGCGCGATATGCGCTAGAAATCGAAACAGGGGGTAAGGGTGGAAGAAGGGATACGGGAAGGGCGAGGCCATGCTACAGCGGACGTTTATTACTGTGGGCATTGGCAGGGTATCGCCAGGTGGTTTCCCGGCCTGTGGCGGGGCCTGTAGGCATTTGACCGGTGATGGTTGAAGGCACCCTTAGTCGTTGCGAACCTGGATGATTGTACGAGACCCTCATCAGGATAGCTCCATGTGCCCAAACAATCTAGCACTTACGACAAGGCGGCGGGGCTCCTCATGCTCCTTCGGGGAACCTAGGGAGGTGCCAAACTGGTCAGGCAACGGGCCCGCCGGGACTGGCAACTTCGGGTAGGATTCTATCCCTGGGGGCGGGGGAGTCGCATTGGCCGTGCCCGAAATGGGCTCGGGGCTTGTGGCGAGGGGTTGGCCAAAGGTGGTTCCCGACACAAGGTCTAGTTGCGGAGCGGGCTTGCGCTGGGCGGATGGACGGCGTTGAAGGGGGGCCGACTGTTGTTGAGCACCGGCGCTGTAATCTGCCACATTGATGTTGGCTCGGGAGTCCGTGTACCCAGAGTGAGCGTCCTCCGTACCACCGTAGGCCTGGTCGTACTGGGCACCGGCAGAGTATCCGTAGCCCCAGTTGTTGTAGGTGGCGTTGTACGTGGTGCTCGGCAATTGGTATGTGTTGGTGGGGTATGCACCGTAGGCTCCTCGGTTGTAGGGACTAGTTTGCTGGGCACTGCTAGCCTGACGCGAGGGTATGCCATACGGTGCTGCGGCACCATAGCTCATGTCTTGGTACATCTGGCGCGACTGAACCGGGGGCGGGACGGTGTTGCCATGGCCCAAAGAGCCGCTGTTGCCGCTTCCGGTGGAGCTCGTCTCGACGTTTCCACCAATGGCACCGAACCCACCTGCACCGCCTTTCTCCGTGTCGTTCACGAGACCGACGTTGGAGAAGTCAATGATGTCCTGGTCTATACGATCCTTGCGGCGCTTGCGGACAGCCCATGTAGCGAGCGCGATGATCAGCACGATACCGACTAAGGTTGCCGCGGTGATGACACCAACGGAGAGGGCCTTGTTCTGGAGGAACGACTTTGGCGCACCATCAGCCTGCGAAGTAGCCGCCGGGGCCGCAGTGTCGCTGGACGTGACCGTGACAGTGGGTGGCAGGGACGATGTCGGAGTCGTCGAGGTGGTAGTTGGAGGAGGAGTAGACGTCGGGGTATCGCTAGAAGTCGTCGTCAAAGGGGTTGTAGAAGAGAGATCACTCGTGGTCGTCGAGGATGCTGTGGTTGAAGTCGAGGTTGAAGTCAAGGTCGAAGTCCTGTTTACCGGGTTAACTTCGCGTACAAGAGGCACGAGAGAGAGATGGCGTACGGGGTAGTGGATGTGGCACTAACGGAAGTAGTCAATGGAATGGTGTTGGAAATGGTCTCAACGGGAACTGACGTTGTCGACGATGTACTGGTCGTGGAAGTGTCCGGGCCTGGGAGGCCGAGGACGCTCGTTAGGTCTCCGAGTCCAGGGATGGAAAGCGTCGGAAGGCCAAGAGTAGGACTGCAGAGGATGGTGAGGAGGGAGAGAGAATACGACTTGTGGTTGTGTACTCACAGAAGTCCGCGAGCACCGAACACTTCAATGAAGAAATCAGTCAATGACTGCGATGAATGCGTGAAATGACAGGTGAAGTTAGACACTCACAATCTTCCTCGGCACCGACGCGGGGCAGCAAGCCAGACTTCACGATACGGAATGCACCGGACTTGCGAATCGACATGGTGGACGCGGGATGGAAGAAGGATGCAGACGAGTTGCGCAGGGGGCGGGGAATGGTTGTACAAGGTTTGGACTAGAACTGGTAAGGAGCGTGTGTGTCGAGGGCGGGAGAATGACTTCAGTAGCCTTCCAGCGACCACAGGTTGAGGGTGTGCTTGGATGAAGCTGGCACTGACAGCCGTTCTGGAGTGGATGTGGAGCGGGGTGGGGCACAAAGAGGTGAGAGGGAGAGACAAAAAGGCAGACAAAGAAAACGAACCGCAGAATTGCCAAGTTTGTCTGTGCCTGCCAAACACTCGGACCAGATGGGTGTCAGTGATTCAAGTGGTGGTGATAGTTGCTGATAGCCAGCTGCGTCTCTCTCCACCTGCTCCATCGGCCCTATTGTGCCCTTCGTCATTGACGCCCGCTGCACCACCCGTAACCATCGAAACGCAGCGTGCTCGCCGCCCCCTTCGACCATGGCTCTGGCAATTACATGGCCCGTTTCCTGCGCAGGCATCTTCTCTCTCTTCCTTCTCAGAGTTCGTGCACCGCGACGCTAAGCTGGATGCTGCTGCTATTGTGCTCATTCTGCAGTGTTTTCTGCGTCCGCAGCAGCTAAAACGCTAACCGATGACGCTGCACTCCGACGCTAACGACGGTTGAATGACGGCGCTCCGATCAATTTCAATTGTTTCCATCGTGATTCAATCGCGATCGGTGCATGTTCAACAAACGCCCGTCCTCCCCGACACGAACAGTTCCAAGACCATAAGCTACAGACGCAAGTGACACAAGTACTGCACACAACACAGGCAACCCAGTACATCCGACAGGCAATAACAAGACAGCAGTGCTCCCAATGGTATCACCTCAGATAACTTCCACGAGCATTCCGTTCCATGATCTCTCGCAACGGTCCAAGCAGGCGAGTGAACGCATGCGCGTCCAAGGCAGCCACCTTCAACCGAGCTACGCTCGGATCTGCACGCACCACCGCACTAACAGTCGCCGCGCGGGGCTCCAGGCGGAGCAGAGATAGCTCTAAATCCGGACAAATTGAGTGACTGTGTCCGAAACGGTGAAATGCAAACGCACCGCCAAAGTAGTCCCCCTTCTTGAGATGCCCGACAACGTCGTGCCCGCTGTTCTGGATTTTCGTCACGACCGCGTTCCCTTCCTCAACAAAGAAGAACGTGTCACCCATCTCGCCCTGCCGCACGACCGCCTCGCCGTCCTCGTACACCCTACTCACCAACGCGTCCGCGACCTTGCTGCGTTCCTCGGGCTCGAGCGACGCGAGCAGGTCCACCGATGACAGGAACTGCTCGTACATCGTCCGGCGCCGGTGCGCCGCCTTGAGGATAATCGTGCGGAAGGTGATCCGGTCGAGCGACCAGAGCGTACACGGCTCGATGGCAAGTACGGTCGCAGCTCGGGGGTGCCCATACATAAGCGCAAGCTCCCCAAACGAGCTCCCCTCCCGGCACTCCGCCACCTTCCTTCCAAATATCGGATGGTATCCGGGCATCCCAATCATGTCCGACTGGGACACGGACCCGGAGAGCCAGTCGTGGGGAAGCGGCTCGGGGCGGATGTAGCAATGGAGCAGGCCGCTCTCGACAACGTAGAAGTAGTCGCCGACGTCGCCCTGGCGGATGACGACGTCGTCGGTGACAACCTTGCACTCCTGCATGGCGTTAAGGACGCCGGTCTCCTGCTCCTCGTCGAGGTCGCGGAAGATGAAGTTGTTCGCAATCGATGCGCGGATCCTCCGGAGCTGGTCGTCCGTCTTTGGGAATACGGGCAGTGGCTCGTGCGTCTCGCTGTCGACCGGGATGGACTCGGCACTCACCGACGTGCGGCGCGCGAGGATGGTGGCCGTGGGTGGATGGAGGAACTCACCGGGGCTCGGGGAGATGGAGCCGTTGGCGAAGGACGCGAAGGGATTGGGGGCAGAGACAGGGGTAGAAGGCATGTCTTCACCCTCGAGCTGGAAGCTGGGGGGACTCACGGGGGTCAAGGTGCGAGGGGTGTTATCGAGGAGGGCGTTTCCTGGGACGTTGAGGGTACCAAATGGACTGGCGTTGGACATGGAGTTTTGCAGAGAGGAGCGTTGCTGTGGGAAGGACTGGGAGAAGGGTGATATACTGGTGGGACCACCAGGTGCACCCGCGGTGGGGGAAAGAGGGGTGTCCATATAGTGGTCTTGTGGTAGACCTGTTGCGAGGGAGGGATGTCGGGCAAGTGCGTCGCGAGTGCGCGTGCGCTGCTCGTCGAGACGAGACTGGAACCACCGAGCGCAGAACTGGAGGGCGTCCTTGGGCTGGACGCGTTGTGCGTCGCGAGTGAGCTCTGAAATGAGGGAGTCGAAAGTGGACATGTCAGACATGCCTCCTCTCTGAGTTATCCCTGGGAGTGAGACAAGGACCAATTGGCGGCACGAGGTGGTGGTTGTTGTCTGGGGGAGATTAAGCTTTGTTCAAGCAAGATGGAAGGTGATTCTTACGGTGCAACTATCAAAGAGAGATGGTCATTGGCTGTGCTTGACGATGCACGCGGTGAAGAGACGGATGGGCAAAGGAGTCTGAGGTGGTTGGAACAAGTCTTGTTCCCGATTCAGCGCAAAGGCTTGTTCTCGTCTACGCGTCTACCCCGCTTTTGGGCATCCAACGGCGTGACCCGTGTGACATGACAGGCACGGAACGGGTCACGGGGCTCCACGTTTGCGGGCGCCTGTGTGGCGTGACCTCTCCGCTGCTGCCCTTGAACTCGTCTGGTCGCTGGCGGACGAGACTGTCCACTCTACCGACACACTCCCTCTCCAGCTATCCCTTCCCAGACAGGCTTCGTTGCTTTGTCTTTCTTCTGGCTTTATGTCGTTCTCCACCCTCCGAGTCGAACTCCCGGCCTATTCCCATTCGTTCCAAGTACAGGTTACCCCTTCGTCCTCCATCCGCGATGTCAAGCACGAGATCGCCACCGTCTGCCCCGGTGCTCCAAGTCCCGACGGTCAGCGACTCATCTGGAGGGGCCGCTTTCTGAGCGATGAAGAGAAGCTCGAGGACATCTGGAAGGTTCGCCTCCGTAGCCTTGTTTCCTCCCATGCATTCATTCATTCCCCCCCCCCCTTCCTCCAGTCTCCCGAGGATTCACGGGTCATCCACTTGGCCGTTCATCCCTCCGCTTGGACTTCAAACCCCCCGTCTCTTCCCTCTGCCTCCCCTTCTACCCATCCCCCTACTCGTCCTAGCTTCACTCAATCTCGAGCTTCTGCCCCACAGCCTACGCCACCCCACTGGCAACCGCCTGCCAGTCAACCTCATCCATACCCCCATATTGTGGCATTTATACAGTACTTGCATAACACTGCCCTAGGTATCTTATCCGCCGGTGGCATCACGCTACCCGTGCCGCCCCCAATCAACGAGCTTGAGGCATGGCGCTCGGCAGCCAAGGACCTATATCAATCGCAGGGATGGATATGGCCTGATATCTTTGAACAACCCTTCCCTTCTGGTAGCCCAGGACAAGGTGCTTCTTATCAGGCGGTTACCGTGGAGTAAGTGAGCTACACTTCTAATTCGCCTACGGTCTTGCTGAGTTGGGTGTGAAGGGGTCTCCCGTATCTGCAACTGATGAACGCGGATGCCACCCCCACTCCGTCTCAGGTCCACGCTCTCCGTGTGCTATCGCATACCTTCTCGATTCTCTCCATGGCCAATGACCCGATGCTCTACCTCCGTGCCACGGCGCACTATTCGCCCCCGTACGCCCCAGCGACTAACGTGAATCAGCATCTCCAACATCTGGGTTTCCCCCAGCTCCGGCTCGCTCAGGGAGCAAACCCAAACCCTCATGATCCCAACAACCATAATCCCCTTGTACCTCCTGGGGTCCCTGGCGCAGAGATTCGTGCGATCCCTGTTCGCGCACTGATGATCCCATTGGTCATGCTTGTGTTCCGCACCTTCCTGCTGCTATACTTCTTCTCGCCATCGAAACGTCCGTTATTTGGCTTGCTGCTCAGCGTGTGGATCCTCTACGAGGCATGGAACGCCATGCGTCTCGTCCTCAATGACGGAAACGACCGCGAGGCAGGTGGCGCAGCGAACCCCCGCGCGGCGAATGGCGCAGCTGGTCCTGGCCAGCCTGCAGCTCCGGCAGGAGCTGACGCAGGACCGAATGGCAACGGTGCGACGAACGGGGCAACAAACAGATCACCGGCAGGCGCAGTGGTCGATCGGTTGTCGACGCTGAACCTGGCTGCGGAAGACGCGATCCTCGATACGGACGCTCCGGTTCCTGAGCCGGGGCTCGCGCAGAAGACGAAGATGTTCTGTGCGCTGTTCTTCATGACCCTCTGGCCGTCCGCTTGGGACCGGAGGCGAAACGCGCTTCGCCGGCGAGAGGGACGTATCCGCACCGACGCCCACGCGCGAGAAGCCGTCATGCGCGACCGCGAAGAAGCCCTGACGGCGAACGTGGGTGGGGATGATCAGGACGGGGAGCAGCGACCTCGGAGGAGCGAAGAGGACTTGGCCAGGGCGCGGCAGCGGGAGCAGATGGTGGCGCGACACGAGAGGAGGCCGGCGTGGTTGCGGCAGTACGTGCAGAGGGTGGAGTACACAGAGTGGGTCGACGATCCTTAGGTTGTCATACTCATGACTTTTGGAATGGTGAGTTGAGGGGGCGGTGGAATTAGACAGCTAATCGCGGTCTAGATGTAGGATATGTCGCCCATCATCTTGGATCATGTATTCCAGATGTGCCGGAGGTATGAGGATCGGGACACTGCTTAGTGGCTCATAATATTATTAAGGATCTTCAAGCCAGGTAGAGGCGTTGCTACACCACCACATGAGTGCCTCCCTTCGGCTGCAGTCGCAAATACTTACGTCTTCCTCCCTCCTGGACCTTAGTGTTAGTGGTCCGAATCGGCGGCCGACCACCCACCTTCCCCCGGCTCTGTAACTGAAGCACATTCCTTCCATGCGTTGCAAGTATGATCCGAACACATTTGCAATGTCTGGTCGTCGGTCCAGCCCCCAGAAGTCGCTGTTCGCGACTTCGAAGATCGTGTTTGATGTTGCCTCTGACGCAACTGCACTGAGCCGTCCCAGCACTTTTCTCCTGAGCAAACGGCCACTACATGCAATTGGATGGGACCCTCGAACATGTGCTTTGGTCTCGCCCACTTTGAATGTAAAGCTGCGATCTGTGATGAGGTCAACACCGGCCTACATGGCCAGTGTGTGACAACAACCAAGAACCTGGGTAAACGTATATTACTGCACACTTGCGGCCCAGGCAAGCTCGGCGCACGCGTACGTGCGTACCTGTACATGCCGCGTCTATAAAGGCATTGAGGTTCCCTTCCCCCGTCCCCCACCTCAGAAGGTCTCCCTAAAGCTCTGAAAGGTAAGTTCCCTCGCCTGGTATGCTACACGTGGGGGATGTCCTCAGTCCTGACGGCGAACTTTTGTGACGGCAGAATAGACAATATGCATATTACTCGCGCTGCTACCTCTGCTACGGCCACGCTCTCCTCTGGGGCTTTAATCCCCTTGTACATCAATCCCATAGGGGGACCAGATTGTTCCGGCTGGGGCTCCCTCCTGAGCACGTACGTCCACAGTGCTCAACTTTAGAAAGATGTCGGTCTCGGGACTAACAGGACCCTCGTCATCAGCATCGCTGTCCATCCTACTGTTCCGTACTATGCTGTCATCAACCCCAACAGTGGACCAGGAGGTGCTGGCACCCAACCAGGAGCAGAGTACCAGCAGTGTATCCCCATCCTGCGGGCGGCCTCGGACAGCGTCATTGTGCTCGGCTACGTCCCGTCCTGGGAGGCGGACTCGAGCAAGACCGCCGACGTGATCAGCAACGTGGATACCTACGCGGGCTGGAGCTCGTCGTACCGCGTAGACGGCATCTTCTTCGACCAGGTGTCGGGCGCCGCAAGCGACTTCAATGCGTACACCAACTACACGTCGCATGCCCGCCAGACGTTTAATTTCGTGAGTAGGCTTCATTTCAAGGTGTAGCCCCGAACCAGGTTCTGATGTCCGTGTCGATGTAGATCGCACTGAACCCTGGAGCAGCCCCCGCAGACACTGACTACTATAACCTCGCCGACATTCTGCTCACGGCAGAGAATTTCTACAACCAGTTCAGGTCAGTACTGAGTGCCTGCTTTCCGTTTTTGCTTGCGTTCTCTGACACTTGAATTTTGGCTCTTGTGCTTGTGCTTTTCAACCCCCCAGCACAAGCCAACTTTCTCTCGGCTCTGCGACGCCGCCGTCCAAGCAAGCGATCCTGCTAACGGACGGGCCGTCCACCCCTCCCACAACTCTCATCTCGGAGCTAATCACAACGGACAAGGTCGGAGCGTTCTGGGTGACGGATGACACCCAAGCGAACGGGGCTAATCCCTACGACACTTTGCCCACCGACATCGAGACCTTCGTCGCTGCCATTGCGGCTGCACAGACTCCAACTTAGGATGGAGGAAGCAAAATGTGGAATAACTCCTGGGCCAGCCTGAGCCGCGGGGGTTATGCGCTTCCGTCTTTCAAAGAGCCCGTTGGATAATTATTTACTTCCTGGATGTACCTCTGGATCTCGAGTAATATGAGTTGTTCCGGAAATTCTTCATCTCGGCCGCTCGGCGCATCCACACTGCCAGAGCTGCTACACAATCAAGTGATCAACAGTGCCTTCAGTTTCTACTAAAACCCTCGTACTGCATTTGGCGACTAACAACAACGGACAATATAGCGAGCATCCCTGTGATGTATCTGAGTAGGACTTCCCCTTGCTCTCCATGGCTCCGAGTCGCATACGCGAGAACTGGCAAGTCCACAAAAATAGCATTGCAGTACAAATGCTGAGCGGGGATGTTCTATCTTACAAATGTCGACTTGAAATCACTTCACTGCAGAAGTTATCGACCACACGGCAAGCTTCACGACTCCTTTCACTCCGCTTCCCTCATCTTGACCCAGAGGCCGCCCTAAAACAGCACGTCAGGACTAAACATTACGCAGGCCGCAATTTCGTTAAGAGAATACGTACAAGCACATACAGCGTCAGGTGCGTCTTCGGGAAAATCTTCTCCCTGCCGCGGTGGCCTTCATCGCTGAGCCACTCAGGAGGCGGGCGAGAGTTGGGAGGCTGTGCACTCAGGTCGAGTTCCATGTGCGAGAAACTCTGCAGCAGACGGATGAGGAAGAACGACATCTCGTTGTACGCAAACTGCGGGAACAAAGAATCGCATGAGTCCTCCAAACACCCCGCGAGGTCAGTGTGGTCCATAAAACGTACCTGCTGCCCGAGACATATCCGAGGGCCGGCGTTGAAGGGCAGAAAGATGAACGGGTTGCCGGTGAAGTACTTGTTCAGACGCTCATCCACGAAACGGTCTGGATCGAAATGGAGAGCTGGCGGAGATCAGGTTCAGAATGTGTAGATTTACCGTGATTCTAGGAAGACGGCCCACCATCGGGACCCCAGTAGTCCTTGCGCCTATGCATCATGAAGACAGAGTACGTAACACTTTGGGGACGTCAGTGGACATTCCCAGGTACGAGGTCAGAGCACGTACGCAGTACCAGCAGGGACAAAAATAGGAGGCTTCGAAGTGTTTGGGTTTGGGATTGTGGTATCTTTAGTAGCAACACTTGGCGAGAGCGGGATAAGGGGCTCTACAATTGCCCAATAACATGAAGAGACTCACCGGACGTTGAATGGGCTTCGGGTTGGGTGTTGTCAGGACCGGTAGCTTGGACGAACGGCAGAGCACTCACACAATAGGGTATAGCCGCAGAGTTTCTATAAAAAGAGGATTGCTTGAGGGGCGTTGACAGAAGCGAAGGTGTTTTACTAACCATTGATTACAGCCCTCAGATACTTCATTGTACGGATGTCATCGAAGTTTGGCATTTGAGTGGGGCCGATCTTGTCGACGACCTCAGCGCGGAGCTTCTGGAAAACGTGGGGATAAAGGCACAAAAGATATACGGCGAACGTCAAGGTTGCCGCGGTCTATGAACGAACGGGGCTCAGTAAATGGCTCGCCAAAATATTGCTGTAAGGACAAAACTTACTGTGTCTCGACCAGCAATCATGATGTTGAGTGTCTCGTCATGGAGAACCTTAGGATCTATGACCATCATGTTAACACCAACCTGAATCGCTGACGACGCGACCTACCTTGTGTCTGTTTAACCAAATGATCCAACAAAGTCTCGTCATCATCGTCCTCCGTCACCTTCTCCGGCTTGTCGAGGGATCGGTTCTTCTTCACGGCTTCCTGCAAGATAGGCTGCAAATATGCGTCGACAACTTTCATGTGGTCGCCTGTTCGGCCATTCCAGACCTCCTGGAAAATCCAAGTCCATCCCACGCGTAAGCGAAAGGCAAGGTCGTCTTGGACCCCGCTGAATGCTTCCGTAAACCTGGCTGCCGCACCCTTAGACGGTGTGGCGATCGCCGGAGAGGGTCTGTCGTTGTACGCGTATGGGAGGTCGTACTTGAGGCTATGGACGCACTGGCCGAAGAGGAACTCTGTGGCGCTGTCGAGGGTGAAGCGGGAGATCAGGTCCTGGAAATCGACAGCATGCCCGTTCCGAAAATGTGCCTTCATCTTCTTGATGGCGAAGTCTACCAAAGGCAACCTGAGCAACCCAGCACCGCACAGATGGAGCATGGGCATACCTGCGTGCCTATCGAACATTTCAAAGTGAGAAATCCTGTCCCGGGTGAAGTATGGTCGGGTCATCGCGCGATGAAATCTGTGGGAATACGCATGAGCTCGTTTCGACCCCACCCTGTTTTACGCGGCCACTGACTTCCACATATCGCCTGTGGAGAACAAGGTTAGCCATGCCTGCTACTAACAACCACATCTGAAAGACTGACCGTCGGCGTTGAATACCCCTTCTCCAAGCACGTCTTGCAATGAAAACTTGAAGTGATCCCCCTTCTCAAACTCATGGAATTGGGTGGCAAGGATCGTCTATAAATTGGCATAAGTGATGTGCCGCTTTGTATGCACGCCCATGCGCCCACGCACCTTCACGATGTTCGCATCTGTAGCTACGTACATGGTATCCCCCAACAAAGTGACCGAGTGCAGGCCAACCATCTTGTCGACCTGCGGGTTGGTCCAGAAGCCATCGCCTGTCATGTTTGCATGCAGTCAGGGCTTCAAGTCACAGCGGTTCGCAACTGCGCCACACACCAGGATAACCCTTCCTCCATCCCTCCATGCTGACCTTGACGAGGTCCAGGTTGCCGAATTTCTGCCCGTCCCAGCTAGGCGGCAGTACCGCGCCCATACGGGCAGCGCGCCGCCTGATGCTCCATCTCCTGAAGAGTACGCGCACGACACGCAAGAGCGGGATGCTGAAGATGGAGATCAGCGCGACTAGGAACGTCGGGACGTGGATTATATTGAAGGGGTGCAAGACGCGTGCGGCGACCAGGATGGTGGCGGCAGGCGTCAGTTGAGACAGGATCCACCAGAAGACGGGCAAAAACCCAGGCCCAAAGAGCCTGGATGTTGGTGACGGCATTCTGCACGACGGGAGGACTCAGAGCGAGTTGGCAACTTGTCCAGGGGTTCTTGGGGATCTGGTGCGCAGTGAAGGGGACGAATGGGTGGGTAGCTATAGAGGAACGAACAGATGCGCCTTGCCTTAAAGTATGCTGCTGCTGAAGATGTTAGGATTCTGCCGGAACCTCCTCACGGTTACACACGATGATGCTTAATAATGCTTAAAAGAACCTTGGCGTTTTGTCGCCTTTCTCGCAATCAGGCACTGGTGAGACCACCGTGGCGGAGGAGGGCGTAGGCCACAAGTTCGGGCTGTGCAGCCACCGCAGCGGGCCGGGTGTCGACAGGTGTCGACTTGGGGGAAATTTGAAATCGAACGCAGCGGGCATCGCCCTCACACGCAGCGCCGCCCGTGCCCAGCGGGCTGTCGCAAGTCCACAAAGCCGTGAAATCATTCGGCAACTTGGTACACGACGTGCGCAGAGGCATTGATGTAGGCGGCTGCCGAGGTTTCGTTGAGTCTGGAGTCAGACTAGAACTTCTTGGACTTGCCGGAGTCAGCCTTGTACATCCAAACAACATACGCAAGCCCTCGGCCCGTCGCATACCTCCCGGAATACTTTCGTAAAGAAGCGACGGCGACTCGCCGGGTGGCATGACCAAATACTTACCTGCCTAAGGCCCAGCACGAGGAGGGCAGGCAAAGGAGAGGATAATAGATGATAAATCCCGCTGCCTCAATCGTCTTGACCAAAAATCAATCATTCGTCTCCTGCTGTCTTGAAGAGAGACACTGACAGAACGATGGAATCCAGAGAGATGTAGTACCTCAGCATATAGGCGTGATGCATCCATCCCGAAACTGGCTCGTTCAGGTTGCTCTTAGGCCCTTCCGCATCAAAAGTTGAACGATATTCAGGTCGGCCTCCGTATGAGAGCGATAGGCCTGCGGCAGGAAGATGGGACGGAGGATGGACGAGAGCATAACGAGAGAGAAGTTCTGAGGGTGAGGAAGGCCTTGCGGCGCGAAATTGCCACTGCCAGTTGAATGAATCGTCCTTGCTGATACGGGCGGTTCAAAGACTGTCCTTGGAAAAAGTCCACAGGCTTGGTGCATGCATCGATGCCCACCGCTGCCGTATGCACTACCTCGAGTAAAGTTTGTTGCTCGTGGTAGACACATGTCGCACAACTCGTGATAAGTAAGTGTCCCGATCGGGGCTCGGCCATACTTATCGTGCCAGTTTACATCAGGTCAGGAGGCTGCACGACCCGGAGCTGCAGAGCTGCACCTGCGCCTCGTTTCAACCTCTCCGCTTGCCACTATCTCCCGGCTTGTTTTCCCTTGCTCAACATCTCTTTGCAACATCCCTGCCTTTCCCAGTAACAATGTTGGAGTCGAAGCTGCACGTCCTCCAACACCCAGTCGTGAACGCGCGTCTCTCCAAGCTCAGACAGACAACGACGACTGGGAAGGAGTTCCGTGAGGTACACCCTTTCTTACACCTCCATCTCCCATCTCAACATGTGGCTTAAGATTCTGTCATCTCTAGGGCATCCATGATATCAGTGTGATCCTGGGGATAGAGGCAAGCCGGGATTTGGAAGAAGAGATGTTCAATGGGGCGAGTCTATCCCTATGGCGTTACGCCCATCCAGATCGTAGCCAAATGTCTGATCCTACGCCTTAATAGCAAACACCCATAGGCCCCTTCACGGGTTCTGTGATAAAGCCCAAGATCGGACTCACCCCGGTGTTGCGTGCGGGGCTAGGCATGACGGATGCGTTGTTGAATCTATTCCCGTACGTCTCAGTGTCCAACCCTTCCTGCCTCACAACCGAAGCTGAAATGAAGCGGCTGTATCTGTTGGAATGCTCCAGCGAGGCGCGCGTATACCATCTCGGAATCTTCAGGGAGAAGGTGTCACTCCACCCAGTAGAATGTGAGTTCTGGCATATGTCGTTATCCGCGCCCATCCCAACCATAATTCTCCGCGGCGTCGCATGGACAAGACTACTCGAAGCTTCCGAAGGACCCCAATGTCGACCAAGTATTCCTTCTTGACCCCCTCATCGCCACCGGCGGCACCGCGTGTGCCGCCCTGGCAATGCTCGTTGACTGGGGCATTCCAGGCACGTCCTTCCTTCTCGGAGATGGGCTGCATGGCTGAGGGCATGAATTTCTTGCCAGAACACAAGATCAAGCTGCTTTGCGTTCTGGCGTCCGAAGCTGGTCTGGAACATGTTCAGGCGCAACACCCCGGCGTCGACGTGAGCTTGCCCCCCCTCCTTCTGATTTTGTCTGACGTGAGCTCAGGTCTGGGTGGCAACCGTCGACCCAAGCTTGACGTCAGATGGATTGATTTCTCCCGGATTGGGCGATACGGTATGATGTCTTGCTGTCCTATCCGGAGGCGTTGTGGTGTCTGACTGAGATCCGTCGTAGGGCGACCGTTTGTACAACACGTTAAAGAGTGAAGCATTGTAGCCTAGGAGGCGTATGATTCAGTGGCTCTTATTCTGAACCAACGTAGCTTTCAGTCCTTAGAGCGTGCTGCATTGCTGCGTGCATTGCGGTAGCGGAACGCTGACGCGGGCGCGACGCGACGCGATGCGTGAAGGGGTGGACGCGATCACGTGTGCTGTTCCATAACGCCATCGTGAGCAAGCTTTGCACCATTTGCCGTAAGGAAAGAATGACCGAGCTTCACGATTGCGTTTTCTTGTCGCATTCCGAATTGGACCGTTCATTAAATATTATCTCGGGCGACGGGGACCCGCACACGATCCTTCCCCACCTTTCCTTGCCTTCTCTTGCTCTTAACCATGGTCTCTTCTGCCCACTCGGGCGCATCAACCCCATTTTCAACTACCACAACACTCTCGGCACCTCCCACTCCGAAACTCAAGGCAGCGGCCAATGATCTCCAGAGGATTGCCGAGTCTGGCGCTATAACGGCTTCCACGCTTGTCGAGTATATTGCATCTCGCAGCTCCTCCAGCTCCTCTGTCTTTGTCTACGACCTCGCAGAGCAGGCCGGCTTCGGTACACTCACAAAATCATGGGCGGAAGCAGGAGGCGAGACTTCTACCGTTGTCAACCTTCAAACACGCGCAGGTGCAGGGCTCAGCTTGGTCGGACGCCTTTCACAGGGATCTAGCAAGGATGCTGCAAAAAGCGCGGTTCTGACAGCGTATACTACGCCCTCAGGGCTCGCGGCGATGGTCCAGTCCCTCTCGTTCTTGCCCCCAGCGACCCCGACGAGCAGGTTGGTCATCCAGGTGCCCACAGTAACGCCCGTGGGAGAGCACTTCGCCCTTTCACCCACACTCGCGCCATTCACGCCCACATTGACCCTCCTTCCGGAGGGTTTCACCGTGCTCGTATCTGCGACGCCCCAGGAGACCGTCGACCTTGCCGCTCTTGCGTACAAGTTGACGAACACGCATGTTATTCACCTCTTCGACCACCATGGCTCTACCCGCGAGACCGGCCATGTCACGACTCCTCCGATCGTCGTACCGGAGCCGGGTCTTACTCTCGATGGTGGCCTCAAAGCGGCTGGATACACCGCGTTCGACTACGCAGGGAGCCAGGATGCAGAGACCGTGGTCGTCCTCCTCAACGGCCCTCTCGCATTGGCGGCAACGGCCGTCGCGAGCCGTGTTTCCGGCTTGGGGGTGGTCGTTGTCCGTGTACTCCGCCCATGGAATGAGGATGCGCTTCGCCGTGTCCTGCCCGCTTCTGCCAAGCGCATACATGTCCTCGACGACGTCCCCACCGAGAGTACTCAGGGCGCGCTCTATCTCGACGTCTTCTCCAGCCTCCTGAACCCTTTGAAGCCTGGTCCCATTGTCAAGCCCCTCCGCATCGTCCCCGCACGAACCCAGGAGTTCGTCAGGAACCCGACAGCCTTCGCCAGCTTCATTGCAGGCCTCCTTCCCTCCCCCCTATCTGTCCCCTCCCTTGATGTGCCGAACCTCAAGAAGCTACTGTTCTTCAGCACCCCCGACTCCTCCTTGTCATCTCTTCCACGCTTAGTAGAGGCGACCTTCCTCGCACACAAGTCGCTCACTTCACGCTTGCTGACCGACCATGATGTCTTCTCTAAGCCAGGAGGCGTCACTGTGGATAGGATTGCGCTGTCCCCGAAAGGCGACACTGCGCCCTATGTTCCGCTCTCGACCATCCTCCCGATCTCTTCGCAGAGTACCGGTGTAGCAAACTTCGTCGCGATCCTCGATCACACTCTCCTCACGTCGCACGAGCTCCTCAATCACGCAACTCCCGAGTCGCCAGTCCTCGTCGTGACCGATTGGACCTCAACCGAGCTTGCGACCACACTGCAGAAGGAGACCATCGCGCTCGCCCAGGAGCGGAACCTCCGTTTATGCACTCTCAACGCGAAGAAGCTCGCAGCCGAGCTCGCGGGGAACAAGCACATCCAAAAGTCCCTCGAGAATGCCATCGTCCTCGTCGCGTTCCTGCGCCTGTACCTCGGCGCGGCCGCAACTGAAGACCTCGTACGCAAGGTGGCCGCGGCGGACTTGGGCGAGTTTGTCCAGGGTGTCGAGCTCGCCAAGGTCGTCCACCAAGCATGGACCGGTCTCGCGGAGGTCGAGCTCGCCGCCTCCACCGACGGCGAGAAACCCGCGTCGGCCCTGCTCAAGCACTTCGAGTTCAACGCGATCGCGGTCGAGACCGCCGAGGGCGACACGGTCGTGAACGGCGCGCGCCTCGGGTCCTGGCACGACGCCGCGAAGCACATCCTCTTCCCGTCCGCGTTCACCCCGCCCGACGCGCTGGCGCTGCCGTCGTCGTACGAGCAGCACCCGGCGCTGCGCCCCGAGCTGCCCGAGCGCACGTTCCTCGTGACGTGTGCGGTGAACCGGCGGCTGACGCCGCTCGAGTACGACCGGAACGTGTTTCACCTCGAGTTCGACACGCGCGGGACGGGGCTCAAGTACGAGATCGGCGAGGCGCTCGGCGTGCACGGGTGGAATGACGCGGACGAGGTGCTCGACTTCTGCGCGTGGTACGGCGTCGACCCCAGCAAGCTCGTCACGCTGCCCATACCCGACGGCGAGGGGACGAGGATGCACACGCGCACGGTCTACCAGGCGCTCCAGCAGCAGGTGGACCTGTTCGGAAAGCCGACTAAGACGTTCTACACGGAGCTCGCCGAGCACGCGACGGACGTCGCGGACCGCTATGCGCTGAGGTTCATTGGGAGCCCCGAGGGCGCGGCGACGTTTAAGAAGCTGAGCGAGAAGGACACGGTGACGTTTGCGGACGTGCTGAGGCAGTACGGGAGCGCGCGGCCGGGCATCGAGGTGCTGTGCGAGCTCATTGGGGACATCAAGCCGCGGCACTACAGCATTGCGAGTGCGCAGGCTGTCGTCGGCGATCGGGTCGACTTGCTTGTCGTCAGCGTCGAGTGGGTGACGCCAAGTGGTGAGTCTCTTCTGTCAGCATCCTTCCCTTCCTCAACGATGTTCATCGCTGCACCAGGCTCTCCTCGATATGGCCAGTGCACACGCTATCTCGCTGGGCTCAAGGTTGGCCAGAAGGTCACCGTCTCTATCAAGCCTAGCGTCATGAAGGTTCGTTTCTCCCATTCTTATGCTCTGTTCTCGCAGGTCCTGACAGTGAATCCTCTCTCAAAAGCTCCCACCAGACAACATGCAGCCCCTCATCCTCGCCGGCCTTGGCACGGGCGCCGCGCCCTTCCGTGCCTTCCTCCAGCACCGCGCACACCTCGCAGCGCAGGGGCTCCCCGTCGGCCCGACGTACTACTACTTCGGCTCGCGGCACCAGTCGCAGGAGTACCTCTACGGCGAGGAGATCGAGGCCTTCATCCTCGACGGCACGATCGCGCGCGCAGGACTCGCGTTCTCGCGTGACGGCCCGCGAAAGGTGTACATCCAGCACAAGATGCGCGCCGACGGCCCGGATCTCGCGCGCATGCTCTGGGCGGAGAAGGGAGTGTTTTACCTATGCGGCCCGACGTGGCCCGTGCCGGATGTGTACGAGGCCCTCGTGGATGCGCTTGTGCCGTTCGCGGGTCTGGACCGCGAGAAGGCGGGGGCGTTCTTGGAGGGCTTGAAGGACGAGGAGCGATATGTGCTTGAAGTGTACTGAGGGACGTCTGTCGGCCGGATTGTATTCGGGTTTACGAGCGGGAGTATGATATTGTAGATAGATAGATGCAATACAGTATACCACTACAAGCATTCTACCACGGTCCGATAAATGAGCGACGGAGTACTTCGAGGGTTAAAGGATGTATGTCACAGTTCGCAGATAACATTTCAGAAAACACACGCCGAGTAGCATCCCAGCATCCCAGGAGAAAGTTCATGCGAAGAGACCACAACGTAGATGTAGTAGGCTACCAACCTTGCCGTAGAGCGAAAATGGGATGTGCGCGAGGGTGGCGACGTCCCAACTGCGAAGAGCGACCCATCGTCAATATCAATACGCATATGCATACTTGCCCCTGCCACCACGGTGCTTCCTGGTCCACCACCAGTAGACGGCGCATGCGACCAGCATCAGGCCAATGCTACCTACCACTATGCCGACCGCGATCTGCGCCCCCGTGCCAAGTCCTCCGTGGTGCTTGCATCCCGTGCTTACCGCCGCGTCGCACGGGTATCCGCTCGGGCGCACCGCCGCGTCCGAGCCAGCTTGCACTTGCGTGTAGTACGGGTCGGGGGAGCCGATGAGCAAGGCGTTCGCGGCGAGCGTCAGGAGCGGGGCGTTGTAGTCGAGTGCGACCTCGTTCTGGACCCAGTCGCTTCGCAGGTCCCAGAATAGGTCCTCGGTGTCTGGGCCGCCGACGACACCGCCATAGAGGATGTATGCCTCCTGCGGCGGGTCGGTGTCGTAGTTGGTCGGCGCGACGACGGAGGGGTTCGGGGGGACCCAGCCGGTGGAAAGCGCAGAGTGAGGATTTACGGGCGAATTGGGATGGAGGCCAACGACATAAGGGACTGCGAGTGGTTCAGAAGGATATTTGGCTAGAGATACATGCGCGTAACGTACCGTTCATCGGATTCTTGCCCATAGCGTAGTTCAACTGACCTTGCGCGTACGTGCGATACTTGTCCATCTGACCGCTCTGAATGCCCGTCGCGGCGTAAGTCGCCATGAGCATGGCTGTGGTAAGCGCGGGGTTCAGAGATGCCTCGTCAGAGTCTCCGGGAAAATACAACAACCCGCCTAGATTATACGGGGTCAACAAGCCACCGCGCAAAGATTCATGGATGAGCTCACCCGGTGTCAGGAATGAGCGCCCTTTCTTATTGATGAATACGTTAAAATAGTTCTCGAGGGCAGTCTGCCAGGTATTCAGAGTTGCATTGCTTCCGGACACTACGTTCGGGTAGGCGTTCGCTAGAGCAGCACCGAGGAGCGGCACAGCAGGCGTCTTGGAATCCCAATTGAACACAGTCTCCTGGCCAGCTTGCAGCATAGAGCCGAGGTCTCCAGAGTAATACCACTTGATGCTGTCAGCGTAGTAGGTAGACGCGTTCGAGCTTGTTTCGGACAAAGCAAGGAACATGGCGGCAACCGCGAGCTCGTCCATGTAGCCGGAAGATGCGTATGCATCCCCGGCAGTGGGAACTGACTGCTGATACAACTGCATCTTTGCCCCTGTAGCAAACGAGTAAAGATCGCGGGCGTGACCTTGGAGCAAGGCGGCGTAGGTCGAATTCTGAAGGGACGAGGTAGAGCTAGACGCGGACAGAGTGCGGTTGTTGTAGAGGGCCGAGCAGGCCGCGAAGGCGGCGGCGGCTTGAGCCGCAGCGTCTGTACCGGGACTATGGCGAAGAAGGTTTTGAAGCTCAGCATCCATAGAGGCACCGTCGTAAAAGAGAACAAACCTCGTGCTGTTGATCTGGTATGACGGTCTGGGAGTGGGTATGGTCCGGTCACCTCCCCAGTAGTTGTTGTCAATGTTGCCATCGCCTACTTCGACGAAGAATGTGTTCGGTGACGGATGTGCCTATTTGAAAAGATTTCAATGAAATGAGGATTTTCAGGCTTTTTGGGCTTCTTCCGAAACTCACCTTCATGAGCCAGTCGAGTCCCCAGCGGAGAGTGGAATCCAAATAAGCAGTTTGATTGGCAAGGTCGAACCCTGTAGATGGTTAATATGTGTGGCTTAAGCTAACCGGTGTATGCTTCGAGGTATACCTCTTCCCGAGGCAAGTGCACCAAAGCAGATGGACATGATAGAAAACGACTGCGGGGAGTCTCAGTCTCCTGCATGGTCAAGGTAAAAGTGAAATGTACCATCGGGAACGTATACTTGACGTAATCTGCAAAGATATGATAAACGGAAGGATGGCTCGAAAAATGACGGAGAACGTACCTCCAGCATCGTAGTAGCCACCGGTGAGGTCAAGACCCACGTCTTTGCCATCGTCGAGGGCACTGTCGTTCCGCCAAGGGACGCGGTTATTGGACGGCAGCTTTCCGCTTCGCTGGGCATCGTAGAAGTAGAGTAAGTTTCCGAGGGTGGTTACCCATTGGGAGTTGGGTGATGTGCCATTAGAAGACTGGGTGGCGGCAGAAGAATTAGGAGGTAGCCAGGAGGAAGTAGGAAGCGAAAGCTGTGCGAGAACAGGGTGCAGGGCGAGGCCGCCGAGAGAGAAAGCGTACACGAGTAGCATGGGGAGGAAGGGGGAAGGAGGCAAGAGTGGACGCCAGCCTCTGCGGGACGGTGAGCATCGTGGTCTTTTCCAGGGTTTGAGTTATGCCCAGCGGCGAGTGGCTCGGACTCGGAGGCTGCGCCCGGTGTGGCGTGCCCGATGCCTGTATTCGGCAGCCATCCTCTTCCACACAGACGCTGGCAGCGGGGGTTGACCTTGACCATGGCCATCTCACGCCAGCCTCGTACACACGTTGCAACCGCAATGGCGTCTCGTTCTCAGTGCTCACACGGCCAATCACACTTGATCCAGGTTCTTTCTGCCATCGGGCCGACAACCCGCTCTCCAGTATGACACTCGTGTGGACGCGCCGCGGTGGCCCCATATAATCTGCTACAAGCCTGCAGCCGATGCCCTCGTCCACCTTTGCTCCCTCCAAACCTTGGCGGCACACTCTAGCAGCGCAATGGCCCCCATCAAAGTCTGTCTTATTGGCGTCGGGCTCGGCGGCCTCGCCTTCCATGCTCCCTTCGTACTCGCCCTTCCCCACCTGTTCACTCTCCATGCCGTCATGGAACGCAGCCCCACCGCACCAGGCGGCAAGCTCCAAGCCCGCTTCGGTGAGACCGTCGCAAAGGACGTCATAATCCATCGCACCTTCGATGCCGTTCTTGCCGATCCTCAGATCGAGCTCGTCGTCATCAGCACCCCCAGTTCAACTCACTTCGATCTAGCCAAGCAGGCGCTCGAGGCAGGAAAGCATGGTCTGTCTATTATCTCCACCATGTCCCCATAAGACCGTTCGAAGTATATTAATATTCGTGTCCACAGTGCTGGTCGACAAGCCTGTCACCCCCCAATTCTCGCAGGCGCAGCAGCTGCTCGCGCTCGCCAAGTCCAAGAACCTTGTCCTTTACCCGTTCCAAAACCGCCGATGGGACTCGGACTTCCTTGCTCTCAAGAAACTTCTCAGCCTCCCGCCTGACCATCCGCAGTCTCTCGGGACGTTATACGAGTTCGAGTCTCGGTGCGTACTATTAACTATTTCAGCATCTGCGTCCATCCGACACCCAGATGTTCTAAGCACCGTACCATGCTCTCATCCACAGGTTTGACCGCTTCCGCGCGGACCTCAAGGGGACATGGAAGGACCTCCCGCTTGATGCCAATGGGCTCGTGTACGACCTCGCGGCGCACACCATCGACCAGGTCCTCGTCCTCTTCGGCCGCCCTACCAAGCTCACCGCCTTCAAGGAGAACATCCGCGGGATCGGCAGCAAAGAGGTCGACGATGCCGTGCGCATTCACCTTCCCCGTCCTGCTACCTAATCGGCTGACGAATGGCGGGGCGTAGTTCTCGATCTTCCTTCACTATCCGCCGCAACCAGCCGCCTCGGGCCTCCAGCCAACATCGTTCACCGCCATCCTCCGTGGGCATATCTTGTCCGTCCGCTCGCCGCAGGTGCGGTACGTCGTGCGTGGCACGCAGGGCACATTCCTCAAGTACGGCGTCGACAAGAGGACCAACTCAAAGTAATCCCGAGCCCGGCGGACATCGCGCAGAGCGAGGGGTACGGCGTAGAGCCCGAGGAGATCTATGGTACAGTCGAGAACCTCAATGGGGAAGGTAAGGTGGTTAAGTCTATGTAAGTCCATCATCGCATATAGCTAAACGTTGAGCTAACGTGTATGCACCATGATTCAGCTGGCCTTCCACCGAACGTGGTCAATACATCAAGCTATTCGAGAACGTCGCCGCCGTTATCCGCGATGGTGCGGAACAGGCCGTCAAGTGGGAGGAGTCTGCGGAAGTCGTCGAGCTCATCGAGCTCGCATACAAGAGCTCTGCTGAGGAGCGCACTTTACCTGTCCCTCCACGTCAATGACGGGCCGTGCAGCAGCGCTAGATCAACGGGTGCGGCCGGTGAAACTTGAAGCTAGCTTTGAAGTCTACATAGTGTGTTTGATATGATTCATATTATATCTAAAATGAAACAAAACAGACTGTATCTAGATAACACACTCTTGGTCGTGAAACAGCCATCTTTTTGCATGTTCACCACAAAAGTGCTAATAAGTCTCACAGCGTGGCCAATTACGCCTTCGTACTCAGCGCAACTGCAATGGGCAGTACTTACTTATCTCATATCGTTGTTGAGACACTAAGGAATCAGCATCGCAATTTTGGATTTGTGGTTTCAAAAACTCCACCCGGACGCATCACTACGAATCATAATACTTTAGTCTCAACAGCACGGCTACTTAAATGACACCTGTGGACGATCACCTGTGTGTTGACACAGTGATGGTATTTAGACTCCCCTATCGCTGGTTTGTGCACTTTGTCGGGATACCTCATTTTGGTTGTGTCCCGCTCGCGACTATGCAGCTCACCGTCATCCACGATGTCTCCGTCGACATCCCTCATCGTCACCGACCCTTCTCTGGAGAAGAACATGCTCGCGAAATCTACCTAATCCTCACACTCCAGACTTGCCATGACCACCGGACCCAGCCTTCGTATCGGGCCACCCGCGCAACTGCGAGGTAACAGTTTCAACGGTTCTCAGACGCGAGGCTGCAGCGGGGACTGGCGGTGAGGGATGCGCCGTTGATGTTTGAGCATTGTATGAGGTGAGCAGACGCTGCCATTTTCATTGTCGAAAAGCACACCGCCGGGTGGGGAGCAGTTGTGGTCTTCTCCATTCAGAATTCATCCAGTTCCATGCCGTTCCCTCGCCGCCTCTCGAGCGACGACGTTTTTATCGCCTCTTCGTACCCAGAACCATTGCGCGGATCGTCAGCCGGGACAAGAACGACGCCATCCCCTCAGACATCCTGGGCACCCTCGGCGAAGTCGCCGCGATCCCGACCATCTACGGTCCCGCGGCACGCACGCGCAACAGCACCCGCGCCCTGCGCCTGCAGAGCCTCGCGGTCGTCGTCTGGCTCCTCTTCCGCGAGTACTTCCGCTGGGCCCCCGCGCAGTCCCTGCACGCCGGGCGCTCGTACGGGCACACGGGCAACATCGTGCGCTTCGCGGATGTGTGCGCGCAGGGCGGCTTCGTGCCGCCTGTCGTCGTGCGTGTCGCGGATTGGTTCGCGACGTTCCGCGCGGGGTTCGGCGTCGACGCGCGCACCCGACGTATTCCGCGGCCGCAGGCACTTCTGGCCCGCGTACGACGCGTACGTGGAGCGGCAGCTTGAGGCGGAGCGCAAGCGCCGTGTGAAGGTCATGAAGGCGCCGAACCTCTATGCGTGCGCCGCTGCCCCACCCAGACGTTCAGGAAGGGGACGTTGAGGCAGTGTCGAGGGGATTGTCCCCCAGAGACGAAGCCGGCGTACTGCAGTGTCGAATGCCAGGAGGAGGGACGTCGCACTTTCAGCCGTGCAATACGTGCAGCCCTCTCGGGCCTGACGGGCACTCACGGCGAGCTGGCTTAGCACTGGAACACCCACCGCTACACCTGCAAGGAAGGCGTGATCGACGGACCCTTACAAGACGACAACGATCCAGAATGGGCAGACATTGAGACTTTCTTGTATATTACCCGATGGAGGGACATCAATATCGTTAACCCCAGCAGAGCCCGCAGAGGCGAGTTGTTGAGGGTCCGGTCCAGGACACTCGACCCCACCTTCTTGAAGTGGTACGATCTGATGTGGACCTCCAAACTTCGGGCTCCGTTCAAGAAAATTGGTGTGTTTAGCCGCAGAACTTGCATGTCCGACAACATCGCATCCCTGACAGCCCGATTGAAAGGACTTGGTGAGGAGCTGTGGGACTGATCCATCGTAGACCAGCGCAGTTACTGACAAGCCCAGGGAAGAGGTTGATGGTCATGAACGAATGTGTCTTTGAGTGCTTACATCGTAGTTTAAACAACCAAATCTCACGACCCGGACACAGGCTGCCCATCCCAACTCACGTCTACCCCCTGCCGGGCCAACGGTCGGAGCTGCGCCATGTCTTCGCAATGGCATCCGCAGAACTCCATCGCCACCATGTCCTCGACACCCCACTCCCGCCGTATCCGCAGACACCGCGTCAGCGCGGCCACGTCCAGCCCGTACTTTACACCTTTCGCGCGGTACTTCAACAGATCCCCCGCTTGCGAGTGCTTGTATGGCAAGGGTCCCATCCAACCGTCAGGCAGCGCCATGTCGACCGCAGCGACCTGCACTGTACGCAGGTTGGGGAACAGGACGCTCGAAGGTGTGTCCCCATCGCCGTCCCCATCGCCGTCTGCACCCCCGCCCCCGCCCCCCCTCCCATTCCCAGCCGCGGGTACAGTATTGGATTCAAACCCATCAGCTGTGCCGTTAAGTACATCCGCGGCATGGGCAATGAGCTCCAAGTCCTCGCGCGCCTCTGGGTCCTGCATGAGCCCAGCGTGCTGCTCGTCGCGGCCGTTGCCGCCGCCTCTGTTGAACTCGAGCCAGTGCCACTCATCGAGCCCCGCGCGGATCGAAAGGTTGACGTCCCGTGGAGTAAGCGTGCGCGCATCGACCGCGAGCAGCGCAGGCAGCCCGAAGGCGGCCTGGCCTTTGATGCGGAGCGTGACGAGGCGGACGGCAGGCCGGAACATGCTCGCCCACTGTCGTCCGGTCGTCGCGCCGAGGATGAGGAGCACGCGAAGGTGCGCGAGGTTGACCGCCTGAAGGATGAGGAGGATTGGGTGGTCCATCGAGTCGCTATTGCTCTGGATGTGGAGGCGCGGCGGAGGGATCTCCTTGGATGTCAGGTCCAAGGGTTCTTCGAGCGTGGTGTCAGGAGTATCTCCGGCAGTGAGCTTTCCTGCCACAGACCACAGGAGGAGGCTAGTGTCCACCCCGAAGCCATTGAAGGCATACATAGCGCCACGTACGGTTTCCTTTGAGAGGAGGGTGTGGAAGGCAAACTGGAAGTACACTCTCTCGGCAGGAGTGACCGCGTCGATGACAGTGAAGTGCATACGCGTCTTGACCGGCCATCGAGTATATGTAAGGATTGTGGCTATCCGCCGGTTCCCGCCGGACAGAGAGACGTGCTTGAGGCGGGGTAACGAAGCAACTTCGTGTTCTTCAGGCAGGGAAGCGGCCTGAGGAAAATCTATAGTCGTCCTGGTTGAGGGGCACGTCCAGCTGGCATGCAGAGTTTCTAGGTAAGGTAGCATGCATATGGCTGACAAGAACAGCTGCAGCTCGTCATCGCCATCCATGCCGCAGTGCGATACATCGAGGTGTCGCAGGGAAGAGCATAGCAAAGTGTTAGGCCAGTCGATGCTGATGCTTGAGAACTTGAGGGAATGGAGACGAGGAGTTCGCGACGCAAATAGCCGGGAGGGGACGACTAGTGCAGGTGGTGAATTTAAAAGGCGTGTGTCCCCTACTACCTCGATGCGGATGGTCTCCAGTGTATCTGTGGGTATTGTGAGAACATCCCACAAATCTTCACACTCTTCCCGGTCAATGACGAGCACCAGCTCCCGAAGGCGGGGGAGGAGAGCTTCAAGACGACACAGAGTGGTATTGTAGTGACCGAGGAGCTTCTCCAGGCGCATACATCCACCGCAATAGGACCTTGAGCTGAAAAACACCAAGACGGCGGTGAGTGGGAGGTCGCGAGCCCGGGGAAGGAGGGTCTCGACCAGGTCATCGGTTATACGCGGCTCGAGCGCGAGCCAGGTCCAGAGCTGGACGCATTTCAAGGCCACTTCTCGCCAGTGCCGAGAGACGTGGGACACGTTGAGCCACGAGTAAAAG
Organism: Ganoderma meredithae; assembly: GCA_022814645.1. Taxonomy (NCBI): domain Eukaryota; kingdom Fungi; phylum Basidiomycota; class Agaricomycetes; order Polyporales; family Polyporaceae; genus Ganoderma; species Ganoderma meredithae. Next base: position 276,256 of record JAKLMY010000011.1, read on the forward strand.
GACTTGTGGACTAGGTCATCGGGACAGGGGTTGTCTCCTTGGAGTTTGATCGTGAGCCGTTCCTCGCGAACCTTGGCGGCTTGTTTGATAAAGATTTCGGAGAGAATCTCTGGTGGAAGCCTGGCAATTGGAAGCTGGGAGTTCGACTTGTTTCTGAGTTGCGTAAGCTTCTGCTGGAGGAACGCTATCTCCTCCTCTAGCTTCCGTTCCTCGAGCGTGCTGTCACGGGGGCAAGATCGTCGGATTGTCAACAGAGACCCAGAGATAGTTGCAGCCGTGAATGAGACTTACTCAGGCTGTAGCATCCTGGGCCCGTTACTGCGTGGCAGTGCAGCTAGCCAGGCGAGGCTTGAGAGAGGCCTGTCGGCTGCATGGAACTTGGAAGCAAGAGCGCACTCGTCGCGGGGTGGCCGAGCGCATGGCTCAAAGGCAGTTTTTCGGGCGCCGCAAAGTCGCAGTCCAAACGCGATCACGTGGAAACCCCTCGACGCGTCTTGCGCAGCAGGCCGCGCGTGTACGCGTTAGTCGATGCTGGCCCAGTTCAAGCTATCCACCTCCATTCATACAGCTACCAGCATTTGGAAGGGATAAGGACTGCACTAAGTACACACTAAAAGCTAAAATTACAAGCCAACCAAGGTGTATATTCAGTAGTAGCTCGGACGTACTGTACTCGATCGCAGGATACATGAAAGACATGGATACAGATGCCCCGACTCTCGACCTCAACCACATTTCATCAGCCCAACATCGGAGGAAGCTTGTACTGAAGTGCCTCCGCGGTGAGTGCACACGCCGCACACGCGGGGCCTCCACGAACCCGGTAGTTTTGATGACCATCGTCCCTGCCCCACCTGCCAGCCATCCTTCCAGCACCGGCGGCATTCCCACCCCGGTACCCCACCTCCTCGAACGGGAACGCATGGGGCTTCGGTCCCATACCCATCCCCTCCGGACCGAGTAGTGACCCACCCCAAAAGAGAGGAGGGGGCGCTTCCCTGCCACTCATCGGCCCAGGGTTCGCAGAATCCTCGACGTGGACATCGAAGTTGGCGGTTGGAACCTGTGGAGTTTGAGCAGCTGTCTGAGTCTCCTCGGTGACGTCGCCGACAAATGGATCCTCTCCTTCCTCCTCCTCGAAACGCACCACTGCGGTGTCAGAGACCGCCTCCAACAAGCTTGCGAGGGGGGCCACAGCCGCTCTCGATCCCAAAATGTCGACATTACGAATGTGAGAGAGGTCGAGGCTTCGCAGAACAGGGCCCAATGCACGAGCGCCGTCTCCGGTCAGGACGAGCCGTGGTTCTGACGCAGAGCCCGGTACTTGCGATTGATCAGCACCTGCGTCTATGGGCCCTCCAGCCCAAGCGCGACAGGTGTCGGGCATTGGTGCGTCGTTGCTTGGTGCGAAGACAGCGTAGTTGACAGTGTGAAGGGGCTCTTCCTGCAGAATTGGATGAAGAGCTTGGGCGAGAGACTCTATCTCCGCGGCGCTGAGCTCGCACGTCCCACAGGGTATGCCAATGGAGATCGTCGCAGACGTGGGTAAACGCAAGCGAGATAGAAGTAGTGCCGTCTTCCTGATGCTCCCGCGGACCTGAAGCAGACGTAGCTCCGGAAGATTCGCAATCGTTTCAACTGGGCTACATTCTGGGACGGAGTCGGTGATGAAGGTCTCGAGCAGTGGGAGGGTCGCAAGCATGTCGATGAACATGCGCATCCCTGCCGCGGCGGGTTCGAGACGCTTGCGATGAATGATCTCCAAGTGCCGTAGGGTGGGACGGAAGAGGGAGTTGGACCAGGCAAAGTCTCCGTTGGAGATGGTCAAGGTGTGGAGATTGGGGATGTTGCATGAAAACAGCACTGGTGGGATCTCCCGGTTTTGGGCGATAATCTGGTGAGGCCGGTGTGAGCCAAAGGCGATATGGAGAACCTCAAGGCGTTCGGCCGGTCGACTAAGCGCTTTGCAAAGCTCGCCAGCGGTGCAATCGGTGTCGTCGAGGGGAAGATAGAGGTTTTGGATCCTGGGTAGGAGGTGCGCGAGGTGCGCGACAGCTGGAGTGCGCCATGCCTTGCCTTCGCGGGTGTGGCTGCTGACTTGGTGATATACTATGGAGAGGGGAAGAGTGCCTGCGCGTTCAAGTACGTCTGGGTGCATGACGCCTGGGACAGTGCTGGGTTGGAGGGCGACGAATGTCCAAAGTTTCGCATACTGGTGGGCGACACGGCGCCAGTACTGGCATACATGCGTCACCAAAATCCACTTGTAGTAGCGCGGGGAGGGGCTGTCGCGCCACGGATCCAAGAGGTTCTCGAGATGTTCTTCGCGGAGCTCTGACAAGACGATGAGGAATATTTTGGAGAGGATCTCCGGAGGCATTTTCATGCATGGGGGCGGGGAGAGGCCGGTAAGGGAGAGATTGCGGGGACCCAGTAAAAGGCTGTATTACAAGCAGGCGTGACGAGGCCGGCAGGTAAGCGACAGGGACAAGAACAGCGAGAGAAATGACGCACTTTGAGAGGGCCATGGAGCGGTGTAGGACGCGTACCTGTGTCGAGGACATGGAGGCAAGCCGGAGGGGAGGGCGTGTGGGGCGTGGACGGACGGCTCCCCGCGACGGCAGCATGGAAATGAACTTATAATACGGAGAGAGAGCGCGCGGCGCCGATTAGAACGGCAGGAGTAGATTAAGGTTCGGCGCGACATGGAATGGAATGATTCTCGCCGGATCCGTCGGATTGACAGACACCAACCACCGGTCGACATCCTCCCCGCCCGCAGTTGCCCGACTGCTTGTCATCAAATGCGACCGCGCCCTCGCCAATTTGCTACCGGAACACGTTCCTCCAGGACACGCACATCCTCTCCTCCTCCTTCCTGCCTGGAGAACCTATGCGTCAGTCCAGACCACAGTCAAGTTCAGAAATCGACGTAGTGTGGAGCACACATCCATACGTATACATACATGGGAACCATGAGTCCAATCGGACAAGGAGCCTTGGGCAACGTCAATGGCGCCACCAACGTCCAAACTGTATGCCAGCCCTGCTCGAGACCCTCCCTCTACAGATTACAAGGCAACAGGAGGCCATCAAAGATAACCAGAGGCCCGGCCCGCAACAACGGCCGCAAATGTGTGAGTTTCATATATTCGCACTTCGCGAACTCAAACACCCCAATCTCCGACGCGCCCAGCTGCCGCCGCCGCCTCAGCCCCTTCACCAGGTCCTGCACGTCGATCCCCCGCTTCCCCCACTTCCCGTCGCTGAACTCGCACCACTCGCAGCAGCACGAGCGAGGGTACCTGAAGTCGTCGGGGCGGCGGGGGGGAGGGAAGCGGACTCGTACCAGCTGGATCGTCTGCAGCCGGGGCATCACGATACCTCCCTCGAGCGCGCCCGTGCCCATCTGGCCCGCGTTCCCGTTCCTCGCGCCTTCGCTTCTGGATTCGAGAGCCCTTAGGGCGCCCGGCCTGGCAAGGCATGTCCCGAGAAGGAACCCCGCGCGCCCGGTGGCACGCAGAAGCAACACATTCAGCGCGGACCTAAAGATATCGCTCCACGGCCTGTCCGATCGAGTAGAGCCCGCGACGGAGAGTGACTGCAGGCGCGAGAACGAGAGTTTGCTTATGAGCTCGTAGAGGTAGTCCTTGCCGCCTGTGCGCTTCTCCATGTCGAGGCTCAGACGCGGGGAGATGTCGGACTGGGGATCCCAGAGACGCGCTACGTCTGTCACCGGACCCACCCAGCCGCGAAAGGAGGTTGTCTTGCTCGACATGAAGCCGCCTGGTGGGGCGACATAGGAAGCAGTGTGAAAAGGATTTGCTTCTACGAGCTCGGAGAGGGCCTCATTCAACATTCGCATTGACAACTCGTCTGGGGAATGGAGACTGAGAGAGATGGCGGCATGTGTCGGCAAACGGAGATGAGATAGTACACACGCCACCTGGGACATCGACGACGTAATAGAGAGATGGCGAAGGCTGTGGAGGGATGCGGTAGTGGGTTGAATGGAGGGGACCTTTGGCAAAGACTTCGTGATGAGGTATTCGAGAAAGGGAAGAGTTTGGAGCATCGACAAGAACATCGCCATATCCTCCTCGGTGTCCATCCATCTGCTGTCCGTGATCTCAAGATGGCGCAGAGTAGGTGAGAACAAGGAGTTTGACCACGAGAAAGACACGCTTGCGATTGTGAGGGCTTGTAATCGTGGAGTAGTGCAAGCAAAGCGCTTGTCTGGTAGACCGAAGTTCCGATGGAGAAGCACTCCTCCAAGGCGGCCGGAGAAAGCCCCACCACGAAGCCCGATCTGGAATCGTTCTAGGGAGACGGCGGGCTGGCTCATGGTGTCCCAGAGCGATTCCATAGCATAGTCCGTCTCGACGATGACCACGAGGTCCCGGATGCGAGGCAAGAGCCGTTCGATCCACCCAAGCCCGACTTCATCGACGTAATCGGAACGGCGGCACAGATCGCATGCGTTTCCGAAATTTTGGTGATAGATCACGGTCAATGGGCAGTCTGCCGCCCGCTCGAGGCAGCGCTTGTATGGGGCCTCCGACGAATCCCAGTGACGAGCCTCGAAGGCGACGAATGCCCACAGCGCGCTGCAGCCCAAGGCGACGCTACGCCAATACTGACAAACATGGGCCACGTGAACCCACTTGTAATAAGAAAGGGTCCAACGACTACTTGCATCCTGGAGTACGTCGGAAAGAGTGCTCCGACGGATAAGAGTGGCAGTCATTAGGAAGATTTTGGAAAGGATCTCGGGTGGAAGTTTGCAAGGGATGGAGAGCGCGTTGATTCGATGGCCGAGTTCGAGTGCAGCCGCGTTGTATTCTGCGAGCTGATCTCTCAGGGAGAGCTGTTCCCTAAAGGACAGACATTAGTCAAAAGTGCATTCCCCGCAGGTCCCACCTTCCAAGTGAACTCTGAACTTACTCAGACAGAGTGGGAGGGGTTTGAAACGCGCTGTTTTGGGCCATTGTCGTTGGGGATGGAAATTGTGTCAGCCAATAGTGGTGCGGAAAGGGATGTATATGTATACGAGTGATCTGTACTTCACACTTAACCGTCGAGGGTGCAGGATTCAATGCGTTCGCTGATCGCATTGATAATCAGCAGACACAACTGCGAGGTCAGCAGGGACGGGAGGACAATGATCGCACGGACGCAAGTTTTGAGTGGCTATCAACATGTGTCACCGTCGCTTGTATTCGCAAGGCTTGAGAATGTTTCCCCGCGACGATAGCTTCTCCCATTCCTTCCCGGTTTTCGGCTTCCGCGGTACTTTCTCGAATTCGAACAAGGTAAAGTGTGTATTCCGCTCGTCCTGACCTCCGTGAATAGGAATCCTACTCCGCAAGAGATCAGGTAAGCATACCTTGGACTTCAATTTGAAACCAAATGCCGAGACGAAGGATGTGAACTCGTCTGTGCCCATGAAGCGACTTGTCACTTCGGCAATCTTCAACTCCCCCCTGAAGAAGCAATTGAGAATCGTGCGACAGGAACAGGGATTAAGTTACGTACCCAGGTCGCAAGATCCTCCATGCCTCCCGAACGCAGCCAGACCAGTTTGTGCCCATGAGGCTGAGCGCACAAACGACGACATCGACGATCTGACCCTCACCGACTCCGCCCAACGAAGGCTCAGATCCAGGCAAAGGCAGGTGTAAACAGATGTCCGCCTGGATCACGTACGCGTCATCGGAAACGAGGTCGAAGGAAAGCACGGACATGCCCTTCGGTACGAGAGCGCGGGCGAGGGCAGCGTCACCGCAACCCAGGTCCGCAATGACAGTCTTTGCCGGATAGAAAGACAGCACTGTTATGTAGTGGGATACGGGATTTGTGGGCCACGACTCGACCTGATGACGGAATCCGGTATGATACTAAGGCGCGGAAGATTGATTAACGCGATGCGGGCACGAAGGCGAAAAACTCACATCTACGAAGACGGCAGGATCCTGGCTCATGAGTTCGCAGGCCTTCCCACTGTCGGACTTGTAGAGCATCTCGTTGATCCACCTTCGTATGCACCATTATTCAAAGGCCCAAACATCACCGAGGACAACGTTACCTGAATCGAGCTCCGTCCAAGCTGCTCTTCATCTTCGCTTGCAGGGCGGTGAGGCCGTCTTGGCCATTTTTATCTTCACCCTTGCCCGCCTTCTTCGTCGGCACCTGAGTGCTCACAGGCGCGATCGAGACGGTCTGAAAAGCACCCTGAGTCGAGCCAGCGTCGGATTGGGTATCCACAGACAGAGCACGTTTCTGCTTCTGTTTTTTCTTGCTTTTCGCCGGAGAGGGAGTCGACCGATCCTGCGGACGGTTGTCCGCGACCACCGTATCACCAGTTTTACTTATCTTCTTATTTTGTTTCTTGCTATCGCTGTGCTGGGCCTCTCCCAACGTCCCCAGCCTCTCGGGCTTTCGGGTCCTTTTCTCCTCTGGGTTTTGACCCCGATTGACATCCTTTTCCCTCTTTTTCTTTCCTTCCCGCTTCCTCTTGACCGGCTGTTCAACACCTTCAGCATCCAACGCGTCCATTCCTGCGCCGAGATTCTTCATCAGCTTCTCGATATTCCTCTGCGCTGAGTGTATGCGTTCTGCTTCATCAACATCGTCCGTGGCGTCCTTCACCGTGGGCCGCTTTCGTTTCTTGTTTGCTTGAGAGACTGGGGCGGAGGGTACACTCCAACCTGGCACCTCGAAGAGCGACATAGAGACGAACAGGGAGTGTCTTCACAATACAAAAAAGGGACGGGGAGAGGACGAGACGACATGTCCCGGAGAGAGTTTGCTGAGAGAGTCGGTGGCAGATGCTGAAGCGCTGATGACGGACATGTGACCGACACGACCAAGCGCGACGCGTTGTAAGCGCCTATTCGTTGTCGTGTGCCTCGTCGCTGTCCTCTTCGATATCCGCGTAGGACTCTGTTCTGACCACACACATTCCACAGTCCGTCTCTTCTCCCCACGCCTCTCTGCCCATACCAGACAACGCTACTTCCATGAAAGAGACGGCACGCAAACGGTCCGCTTCCGTTCAACCACTCGCGGCGCGTACGGGAATGACGACACGTAAAATGGCGAAGGTGGCTGAGATGGCGAATGAGTTCTACCTCTGATCAGTGCATAGTCAACGAAATATCAGGATGAAGATAATGCGGCCGATGTGAGTGTTTGCCTTTACTTTGTCGGTCGGAGGACGCGGCGTTGACGTACCGGTAGGAATTGACCCTCTTGTCTGATGATTGCACTGTAGAAGACATCATCGAGGAACACGAAGTCAAGACTGCCCCTTTATTCACAAGAGGGGCCTTCCTGAATTCTGACGCTTTGAGCGAAAGTACTCAGTACGGTGTGCTTGGGCGCGTTTTGACTGTCCAGTAAGTTGAACAAGTCGCCATGCTGGCCATAGAATTGTCCGTCCATGGCTGACATATAGCCGCAGTCAGCCATCCGAATCGCAGAAAATGGACGATCCTCGACTTTATGTCAATACGGTACGAGAGAGGCTATAGTCGAAACTCGATGTGCATTGACAATATCTTCCGATAGAATGATCCGTTCTCGGCCTTAGTCTGCGGCGTCCAAGGATCCGGAAAGTCTCATACGGTGTCAGTCATGCTTGAGAACATGCTGTACGAAGCTCTCCCTAGCATCGGTTCTTGTACGAAGGCTCTTTCCGGTCTTGTCCTGCACTTCAGCGAAGGCGGCTCTGGCGCTCAACCTTGTGAAGCAGCGTGGGTTGGCTGTCCCAGAGGCGAAAACGTAGAGCCCCCACGCATTCACGTTTACGTTTCTAATTCTTGTCTGGCTACCATGAAGAAAGTGTATGCGCCCCTCCAAGACGTGGAGGTTAGTCCCTTATACTTTCCGGAGACGGAATTAGATGCGCAAGCTATATTGTCTATGATGGCACTTGGGTCCTCTGAATCAGCCCCACTGTACATGCATTCCATAATGGTGTGCCTTCAGTCATTGATTGCATACATCTACTAATTCATGCTATACAGTCTATCTTGCGTGAGCTCGGTGAAGGTTTCACCTACAAAAAGTTCCTGTCTGAGATAGACAAGGCGAAGAAGGACATGAACCCTGCGCAGAAAGCCATGTTGAATCAGAGGCTCGCTCTTCTCGATTCCTTCGTCCTTCTGCACCAAAATTCGCAGAAGTCTCTGTTCGAAGAGGGGCAGCTAGCTGTCGTGGATCTCTCAGACCCCTTCATCGACCCTACTAGTGCATGTTCCCTCTTCGAAATTGTCACCCGCCTGTTCGTCCGCTCAGAGCTTAGTACGGGAAAGGTTCTCGTAGTTGACGAAGCTCATAAGGTGTGCTCATCAGATGCTTCGTGTGGGGTTGCGACTCATTCTGATTCCAGTACCTTTCCGCCAACCGCGGCGACTCCGGTCTTACCCGCGCGCTGACTTCGCTCATTCGCCAGCAACGTCATCTAGCCATGCGCATCATCATCAGTACTCAGGGTAAATTCTCCATGCGTCTGCCTAACTTCCCTGCTGACCCTTCACACCTGCTTCAGAGCCAACCGCCGTTCCGCCGGTTCTCATCGACCTGATTAGCATCGCCATCTTCCTTCGCTTCTCATCACCAGCATGGTGGGAAGCGGTAGCGAAGCGCGTCTGCACTGATGTCTCCACCAACGAAGCCTTCGAGCGTGTTGTGAAGCTGAAGGTGATTTTACTGCTTACGTCCTGGTTTTGTGTTCGGCTTACGTGTGCTGAATGCACGTCGCTCGGACAGGCCGGCCAGGCACTCGTGCTGTGCCCAAGCGGTCTTGGGCTCTTCGCGACTACGAGGAGGACTGCGTCGGGGGCCATTGTCTATGGGAAAGCCCATGTCGCCCACTTTGGGCGGAGGTATCTCCTCATCAAGACGAGACGGCGAATTACAGTGGACGGCGGCGCGTCCATTATGGCCCTGAAGGTTTAGAATATCGGTGAAGAGGCCAGCATGCTGACTCAAGGACTATGGACTCGAACTGTGGATGGATCTCGCTTTCATTCCTTCATTATTCTCCGCATATCCAGTATAAGTACCATTTTAATCTTCTAAATTGATGTGTCAATTTCTCCGCGGTCCCACCTCTGACAAGTGCAAACGCGTATGCACGAAGGATCGCGCAACCGCAGCTCTAATGCCCTTGGAAGACATCCTGCATCGATTGTGCTTTGGTACGTTACGATGTTTCTTCTTGAATTGTTATGCCTAACCCCTGCGGATCCTTCATAGTGAGCACTGCGGTGCCGACACGATGTTCACCGGCGTCCTCATTTTATGGTAAATCTTGAACTCCTTTCGGTTGGGTGTGCAGTGGATTCGCAACCCAGGCAGCATGGGTGACACTTTAACGCAAGTCTCCTACCCGAGGACAAGGTACATATGTGGTACGTTATGGATAGACTCCGCCATCCTGAGGGTCTAGTTGACGGCAGCTTCTGCTCGGCTCCTCACAATAATTCCATGCCTACTGGGGCTGCTGGTCCCTCCGCTGCGCAGCTACCATAGCATTATGGACGGTAGGGCACCTTGAGGCCCTCAAGTTCTTAAACTGCTCATTCGTCGTGCCCATCTTCACCATTCCCTCTCTCTCAAACATCCCCTCACTGACATCCAAAGAGGCTTACTTCTGATCACCCGTTTTTAACATGAGTTCATCTCTACGACTACCGCCCGTGGACTCATCTCAGGTGCATTTCATTGTCTCAACATGTTGACTCTGATTCTCCTTACGCTCAAATACGTGTTAGTCGGTCGAAGATGAGACGTGTACATGGAGCTTGTCACCTAAAGCCGCATCCACCGTGACCATTGTACGTGCCTCATTGAAGTTGGCTTCGCTGCTAGTCTTCTCCATTGATGCAGGACTAACTACCAATTTATAGTCGCACATCGAGTCGGAAATGGTGAGCTGTGGCATGCCTACGTCGTGCCCACTCATTATGTTAACTTTCCCGCATTCAGGAGATGCACCTCTTGAACCTCGATGTTACCCTAGATAACGCAGCCGACCAGCACGAACTTGCGACCGCGCCACTACTGACTAGAGCCGCGTACGAATCGTCAGGGTTGGCCCAAAAGAATTCTCAATACGGCGTGCTCGGCAGCGTTACCGCCGTCTGGTAAGTGTATTTGATTTAACCTATGAATGCAAGCCATCTTCCTGAGGCCAGCAACTTCGGCAGCGAGAAAGGACGCAACTACACACCCCAAGACCCCCGTCTATATATCAATACCGTGAGTGGGCCCGCTTTTGTCGCCGCTCTGCTCTCACAAGTCAGTAGAATGCCCCGTTTTCGGCCATCGTCTGTGGAGTCCAGGGCTCTGGCAAGTCGCATACGGTGTCCGTTTTGCTGGAGAACATGCTAGTCTCCGGCTGCGACGCCATCGGAGTATCACACAAGGCCCTCAGTGGGCTTGTTCTCCACTTTGGCGAAGGCGGCTCAACGTGTCTCCCATGCGAGGCCGCATTCATCGGGCACGGTGTTAACATACCTGGCGCCCGTCCACCCAAGATCAAGGTTTTCGTCTCGCGCTCCTCTCTCGCTAGGATGCGTCGAGTGTACTCGGTGCTCGGCGACACAGTAACTATAGAACCTCTCCAATTTTCTGAGAGCGAGCTAGATGCTGAGTCCATCCTGTCCATGATGGCTGTCGGGATGTCCGACTCAGCCCCGTTTCATGTGCAGCGTATATTAGTAGGTGGTCCTCGACGTCTTAGTCCCCTGAGTGCGAATGTGGCACTGACACTTCAGTGTAGTCGATCATGCGTGAATTGGGGGAGGCATTCACCTACAAGCGTTTCCTGAAGGAGGTGGAGAGGGCGAAGAAAGAGATGAGCGCCATGCAAGTACCCCCACTCGACCAGCGCATGGTCCTCCTCAAGGCGTATGTGGATGCGTCCGCGCACATAGCCAAGACTCTGTTCGAGCCTGGGCAGCTCACCGTTGTCGACCTGTCGGATCCATTCATCGATCCCCTATGGCATGTGCCCTGTTCGAGATCGTCACTCGTCTTTTCGTTCGCGCAGATGTCGACACGGGAAAAGTCCTCTTCGTTGACGAAGCCCACAAGGTGCGCCGCTTAAATGACAAAAGCTAGAAGTGTGCTTTCGGCTGCCTATTTACTGTATGATTTTGCAGTACCTTTCTTTGAACAGAGGGTTTACTGGGCTCACGAAAGGTTTGACGTCGTTGATACGGCAGCAACGGCACCTTGCGATGAGAGTCATTATCAGCACACAAGGTGCCTCTCATGTTTTTGTGATGAGCTTCGGGAATCAAAAACTAACAATGACTATTGACAACCAGAGCCTACGGCACTCCCGCCGGTCTTGATCGACCTTTGTGGCATCGCTATCCTCCATCTTTTCTCGTCTCCCTCCTGGTGGGATGCAATAATCAAGCACGTATCGGCGGATTTTTCAGATGATGACGCATTTGATCATGTCGTGAGGTTGAAGGTAGGTGGTTCAAGTTTATGGCGCACTGCTCCACATTTATTGAACCCAATAGACCGGAGAGGCTGTTATCCTCGCTCCCTCCGGACTCGGAGTATTCCCATCCCCACCACAGGGTACCAGGACCGGCGTTAGCACCCTCGAATTGCAGCAATTCGGGCGCCGGTCCTTGTTGGCTCGGATGAGGCGGCGCATAACTGCTGATGGTGGCGCATCTAGGATGGTCATGCAGGACGTGTGAAGAGCGTCATTTATGCTCATGTCCCACATCGTTGGTCTTATGATATATCGATATGTCATGGTTTACCAACGGATATTCAATATCGAGTACTCAGACCCCTAGTACCCTCAGCGCTTGAAGCTTGCTACTTAGTAGTTCCAACTGCAAACATATAGTTGTTCTCATCACCCCGTTATATCATCAGGATATGACCAGCATCCGGGAGGACGGGAGAGCGGGCGTTCAAGCTTGCCAGTGACAGGTCGAGGAATTATCGATAGCCTTCATCTGACTAAGTTGCTGGACTATACTTATAGGTGACCGCCGTTAAATATCAGATACTAGCCTATACTTACTAGCATCGATCTACGTAGCACCACAGATGACCACTCGGTAGGATAAAGTATGAGCACTGCTCGGTGGAGGTTGATAGCAAAAATGAAACTCAGCGGCAATGAACACCGCAAGCGCCCATGCATTGTTTTGCCCAAAACAAGGTTAAAATTGTGGGCCTGCCGTGAATATTCCACCCTGATTCCACCCGCCACGCATGCCTTGTCTGCAGACATGGTCAAGAGAGCGAATGTCCATGACACACGGACCTGAGTGCGTCTATTCCGTCAGGCTATTGTTGCCTGACAAGATTCTGATGTCCTCCTGGCAGTTCGATGCGGCGTGCCAGCCTTCGACGTCGACTTGGAGCGGTCCGCCTGGACGAGGCACTGTCAAGGAACTATTGTCCGGACACCCTCCTGCTGCAGATGTGAAATTGCAGGGAAGTCTGAACTTACGCTTGTCTAAGGCTACTGTATCGTGATTGGTGAGTAAGCTAGCTAGTCCCGTATGCATGTGCCTCGTGCGCGGTGCTGGCACCATTGTGAAGCCTTAGGCGGACATGAAGGATTTAGGGGCATCTCATATGTGCCAGCTTCTTGTCCCTATTCCATCTAGAGAACTCTCGCTAACCAACCGGTCGCCATGAACAATAAATATTCGGCGACTCGGGCGTAAGTGCTGCGCCAGCCTGTCATCCTTCACGCGTTTGTGCGTAACGAAAACACGCTGACGCCATGCACTGATGTTTGTGTGCGCGGGCCGCCACAGTTATTCTAGGCAGTATCTGGTGAAACAAACGGCAATCCTGACAAAGTTTTCGGGGATCCCGGTTACTTAGGTGCTTGTAAGGAGTAAGCTGGCTGAGCATACTTAAAATATCTGCCGCGGCACGCGAGTTTGCCAGGCACGGAATGTGGCACTGCTCGGAACTAAGTACCTCTCGCTACCACGCGAAATATTCTATCCGCGCATGTGCTTCAACGTATATCCGCTCCTTCATTCTTCCGCAATACGCATCCGTTCCGGTCTCTTGTGCGTAGGAGGACCCGCGAAGGTACTCGTTGCCATCTCCGGTGTCTTACTGATCGCTTTTTGTCTGTTGGCTGCGTAGGGAAGAGCCACTTCTAGCTGACTGGATGCGTTTGATTCAGACACACGGGGCTAACTCGAGGGCAGCCTACGTCGGTCCGTGAAGACATGCTGCGAGGGAGGCGACCCTGGTTTCTTAATTCCCGATTCACGGCCGCTGTCAGGACCGCCCATTTGCAAAATCCATCAGCCGCCCCGTCAGAGCCTGGTCACCAGGGCTATTGTCGAGGTGTGGGTGCGCAACGAGGTCCCTCTTCAGTGTCTTGATCGGGGCTAAAACCTTGGCCACTTTCCGCGAGACCGTCCACCACGTTCTCGCACCCACCCTGGGCTCAGAACAAGGACCCCGGACCTGAAGCCGCTCAGTTGTGCGTCTGGGTTCTTGTTGCATGCGGCACGCTGACCGCAGAACCCCGACGCTGGCTTCGTAACTTTGTGCGAGCTATCGCGGGACATCTCTGGCCGAGACTTCATGTGACACGCAATCTGTCCTTACACAGGACCTCTTGCGTCCAGCCGTTCCGTTGGGGCCTATGCAAAGAACGAGAACGCTGGACGGAGACGAACAGAGCGGAGCCTCGAGCGGCGTCGGCTGCCCCGGGGTGAGTTCGAGGCTGGAGTAAAGTAGCAGCGGACGAGCGAAATTTAATTGCGGTTCGTGAATCTCCGACGAACTCTTCCCAGATGCACTGGCAAATCACCACCGTTTCTACCTTATCCGCGCCCGCGCTCCACACTGGCAGTCTCCAAGCGAGCAGGAGCAGCGGAATCCCACCCCACCCCGCCCACTATCTGCAGTCCACTGCAGCCCGGCAGACAGGCTCCACCCGTTCGTAAACTAGTACGTCAGCGAAGCGCGAAAGGAGGGCTCCGATGAGGGCACCTGGCGCATTCCAGCCCCTAGCCGACCCGAAGCTGCAGCGTCGAAATGGCCTCCCGGTGCGGCAGATCTTAGACCCGTCGCCTCAAGGCCATCCCCTCGTGCACATTTCTGCCACGAGCCCGCGCACGCCCTCCTCGCAGCTGGGAAGATCAAGATCGTCCGCATTCAACGCCGCTGCACGCCCCCCTCGTTCTGGGGCCTCGGCAAGGGGAAGAAGCACGCCCTCCGTCTCAATCCCGCCGCAAGCCCAGACCGCCACACATGGTGCATCCGGCAAGCCTACAGCGACCGTGTTCAGGCTCTTGTTCCCTGCACGCGGCCGCCCGCTGGGGGTGTGCACTTTGCGTTATGCGACCGCGGCCATTGCTGCCAGCAGACCGCGGTTACGTTTTACGTCTTATCTGGTCCGGATCGGTGCACACAGGGTGCACACGCCCCGCTACCCGCCAACGGTGGTGCGCAAAATGATCGTCGGTTCCAGCGGTGTGGGCGTCGAAGCTCGCCAGTTGCAAATGGACCGGAGATTGATCTGATATAAGTCCGGTAGTTTGGCTCGGGTTGACACCCGCGTACGCGTATCTCGGCGTATCTGTGTCCGTCGCGTTCCATGCATGGTGCGAGGGGCATCCAGCTGCAGGAGGTCCTGTCAGTGGAGGGATCTGGGGTGCGTGCTACCAACCGCAGTGAACGTGCGCGTTGAACCATGCCCTGCGCAACCAGAGATCGCAGGCTGGGTGACCAATGCGCTGGATAACAAGATCCTAGAACGTCTCCCGAGCAGCACACGGGTTCGGCGGCGTGGAGAGCTTCGATAGCCGTTCCGAGGAGTTTGCAATTGCGCGTGCATGATGTATGTACTACGACACAAGGTACTATCTGTTACATGGAAACAGGTTGGGTGGGCGTAATACTATTACGGAGGGGTTGCGACTCGTGAGATTGGAAGGGAAAACATGAGACTGGACGACACGCAGCACATCAAACAAACACTACTACTAAGCATGGCGGTAGCACGTTCACAAGGAGACATGATTCACGAGAGGAGAGGATATCGTGCATACATAATGCGAGACGCCGCGTCGGCGGGGGAAATCAGTGATGGGGGACGAGGGGCGAGGGGGAGCAGCAAGCAAGTGGCGGGGCGGATGAAGAGGGAGGGGGCTTGTGAAAGAAGAAAGAAATGAAAATGTCCTGGGCCTGGATCGGCGACACGACCAGCAGTCTGAGCGACCCTTGCCTCTACCCTTCCAGGATCTCCTTCTCCTGGCGGGCGCACGACAGCCAAGCGAACCACATCATCGTGCGCAGCTGGAGGACGTCCTCCTTCCACGCCATCGACTGGTTCTGCTCGCGGAACTCGCGCGTGAGGATCTCGCACCGCTCGATGTTCTCCGGGCTCACAAAGTCGCAAGCGACCTTGATGCAGTCCGCGAGGTTGCACACCTGCATTACAAATTGCCAATGTCAACCTCCATCACATTCCCCTTCGGGCTAAGGAACGAGCAACCGACACACACCTGATGCGCACACCCGGCGGGGATGAACACTGCCTCGCCAGGCTTTTGGTAGATACGGTGGCTTTGCACCCCATAGTCCTTGTAGAGCTCCTGCCTGAGCAAGGAGTCCAGGTAGAATTGCTGCGAGTGGATGGGGTCGTGCTGGTACTGACCCTTGAACTTCTTCCGCAAGAACTTGCGCAGTTTAGGCGTGTCTTCCGCCTTGAAAATGTCCCACGCAGCGCATCCGGGACGGCCGTCCGGCGTGGGCGAGGCGTAGGTCATGATGTTCACCGCGTCCGCCATGTCCATATGCAGTCGGGTTGATCCCTTGCTGCCTTGAGACTCGAACGAAGCCATAGCGTTGTACATCTTAGGACCTACGGACATCGTCAGCGTGTCAGGGAACAAAGTTGAAGCAGGGTGACCGCCCGCAACGCAGCGTGGGGGGGGAGGGTTTGAACGGCTTACCGAGGTCTGGTGCGATCGCGTTGCCTGGGAAGTGCGACGCGATATTCAGCACGCCGTCGCGACGGACATAGTTCGGCACAGGGGTTGCCCGACTGAAATCATCGAACAGCTCTGGGAACGCTGTTTTGAAGTCAGTTGACGGGGGCCAGTCCTGCGACGAAAAGTCGCCGGCGGCGATTTAGCGGCATGTGCGCGGCAAAAGCGCGTTAGCTCGTACCTTGAGCTTCCAGCAGTCCCGCCGGCCCTCGTACTTGCCAAATAGACCAAAGAACTCGGCGACGGTGACCCGCTTGTTCTGTTCAGTCTGGCACTCGAGGATTAGGCAGCTCTGCGTGCCGTACTTGGTGCTGAAATAATCGGGCGTCCACTGGTTGTGGAACTTCGAGAGAAGTCCATCGACCACCAGCGGCACGCCCGACTCCCAGACGCGGCGGAACTTTTCGTCTGTGAGTTCGGCGTCCGAGAAGACGACGGTCTCAAACGACGGGACATGCGCGCTGTTCGACGCAGAAGAAGCCGACGATACCGAAGCGCTGGCGAACGATGAAGAGTCACCTGGCTTCACTGCGTCGCCTGCCGTTGATGAAGATAAGGTTGGGCTAGAGGCCCAGACGTCCCTGGACATCTTTGGCGAGGACTTGATGATAATCTCGGACGCCTCGTCCGAGCCGCTGGCTACGCCTAAGGGACGCTTGACCAGTGCCTCCATCTCTTCGATGGCTTGCTTGAGCTCCACTTTGCAGAAGCGCGACATGGGTGAGAAATCCTTGGCTTGATGCTCGTTCCGGCGAGTGCAGGAAAGGAAGAAAGGATTGATGTGGGCGTGCTTCTCCCGGCGAGCTTGTAGCGCCGCGACTTCGGCCTCTGGCGCGCCCACTCGATCGGTGGTTAGTTCCTTGACTTGCTCGAAGCATTCTGCACATGCCTCCCGTCCGCAGAGACGGCACATCCAGCTGCTTGAGAAGATGGATGTCATACAAGTGTCTGTCAAGCAGGTCACGGACGCTGCCACGGAGAAAACATCCGAAATGACCTACCGCACGTCGCGCGGACCTCGCTCTCCCTTGGTCGCCGTATGATCTCAGGCAAACTGAGGTGCTCCATCTCTTGCTGAAGTATAGGCAAGAGGGCTTCGGCTACTGTCCGCTACAACGGTCATGTCAGTAAAAGTTGTCCGCTACGGGCGCATATAGCCAACCTTAACACGGTGGATATGCTCAAGCTCGAGGTTAATGTTCCACTTGTTGGGGAAGTTCATCGTCGGTGCGTCAGGTTTCTGGCTCTCAACGAAACTTATCCCAACAATATCCCGGTTCTGATTCTTGAGGAAGAACCGGATGTTTTGGAACCTGCACGTATCCCCGGCCCATCGTCTTGTGCAAGATACGCAACGAGGGAACTCCTCCGAGCGATATCTGTTGGACATGCAACGAGCGAACTGCAGCTCTGGCTGTAGAGGACCGGCGGTTTCGGGATTATTGGCACCATCTTCTGCGACAATTCGCATAGCACCGAAGGATGGACCTGTGCACGGTAAGCGACTTAAGGATCACATGCGAAAGTGCTGCAACGCTCTAACCTGCTGCCTTGTCTTTGCCTGGATTATCAGGTGTATAAGCACACAGGATCATCGGACACTAAAAGAACGGAAACGGCGAGCCGTCGCCTCGAGACGATAACAAAACGACGCGGATACGTACCATTTTGAGCAGCGACCTGGGCAGCATCACCGCGCTTCTTCTGATTGTATCCTCGGCGAGAGGAAGCTGGTCAGAAAGAATGAGGGCGTCAAGCTCGGGTTTGGATTTCCGAAAACAAGACTAACCAGCAGGCTCGGGTCCCTTTGCCTTCGTTGACCTGGCCTTTTTCTTGGGGCCCTGATCGTCGTCGGGTTCGGGAGCCCGCTTTTGCTGCAGGAGCTGTTGTTGTTGGACCATCTGCGGGGGTGGCGCAGCGATAGGGATGGCAGCGAACGCCATGTTCATGGGGGAAGGGTAGTATGCTTGTGGCGATGTAGGTCCAGACCGTGGGATGGGTTGAACGGGCGCACCGCGTGCTGGAAAGCGAAAATAACATTCATTGAGTAGGATATAGTGCAGGCAACAACTATGGATATTCACGTGGTGGATGGGCGTGTGCATAGTAGGAAAGGTGATACGCGTTTGCGACGTAGGCGGGGTGTTGCTGCTGGTGGGGCGGTGGGTTGGGCAGCTCCTGCTCATACGACTGGGGCGCGTGTGGGGGCGCTTGGGGAGGGGGATACGGAGCTGGAGCGGCGATGGTTTGACGATAGGCAAGCGAGGATCCGATGGGGGACTCACCTCTGGACATGCCTTCTCCTGACGGCGCTAGGACCATGGCCAGCATTGGCAGCTGATCCGGGGGGTGCATGACAGGACGTAACTTACCTGTCCGTTCGTCCGAGTACACTGGCGACATCAGCGGGGGGCCGTAAGGCGCACTGTGCATTTCGTGAGAAGAAGACCATGATTGGGCAGATTCCATGCTGTAATGAGGCGCCTCTTCCACTGGGCGGGCGTGTCGCGGATAACTACCAGCATACATGGGGTGTGGGGGCATAGAGGACGAAGACGGGTAGCGACAGGCGGCAACATCAGACTCGGGTCGTCGAGGAGGCCCAAGCTCGTCCTTTGCAGACTCCCAGTTCGCGGCGCGGAGACTGAACTGAGGCCCGTTGTTCATCTGGTGCGGGGGTGGGAGCTGTTGCGGGTACTGGGGTGGGGGTTGGACATGGTGGTGCTGAGGGTACTGGAGGGCTGCCGAGAGGCTAGGCAGTTGCTGCTGGTTGTAAGGAGCGTCAAGCGAGGTGGCGGCTACGGGGTTGAGGAGTTCGTTGATGGAGGTGCGCTTGTTGTGGACGTGGGCTTCATGTAGGGGGTTCATCGTCTGGAAGGGGGTGGGCGGGGCGCGAGAGGACGGGGAGGACGGGGGAAGCGGGAGAGAGGACGGAGGGACGGAGGAGGGAGGAGGGAGGAAGGGAGTGAGGTGGGCTGGAGTCTGGTTTGTGGTGATGAGCCGGGTCCGACACTCTCCGCTGGATTGGCAGGCCGGGAAAGGGAATGCCATCACGACATGCGCTCAGATCAGCTTAGATCTCCGACTCTCCGCCCACGAAGTCTGACGCTGGCCCGGCCAACCGCCCTTTCCTCCGCGAACCTCCAAGCAGCCCACATCCGTCATCGACAATCACCCCCAACTTCAAGTCCGCGCGCCCGTCGCCCGAGCCTGCATCCGCGAAGATTCGCTCGCTCGCCCCCGACGTCGCCCGGATGACCAGTGCACTCGTCCAACAGTTCTTGGCGGCACCTCCACCAGGCGCGTCGCGCACCCTGTATCGCAGGGGGTCGCCCTTGTCCATAGCCAGTGGCGCTCCCGCGATCGGCCTCGTTCTCGAACACTGCCCATGGCAGCCGGGCCATACGACCGAGTTCACGTTGCGCGTGTAATCAGCTCATCATCGCCCCTCTAGAAGCCGCGCTCTGTCCGCAAGCACTTGCCGGCGTCACACGCCCCCATGGCGTGCTCCCCTCATCCCGCGAAGAACGGAGGGGATCCCATGCCCGATTCCCACCTTGTCCCGCCGATGCTCCGCATGTGCGCGTCCGCTGTCCTGCCGCGAACACTCTCCTGTCTCCACGCCGCACTTCCCAGGCGGATGGGGCCCCGCGCGAAGGAGGAGCCGGCTGGGCGCGAGGGGTCATCAGGGTTGCCGGCTGGCTGACGGGCGTGATAGGCAGCGTCCTCCCACAGCAGTCAAGGCCGTGATAACCACGCGACACGTCCGGCACGCGTCGGCAAGCCCGCTTCGATTCCCGCGAACATTGTCCCCTCCAGCGCCGCCTGGGCTCCTGTCAGCACCTCTGAGTCAGCCGATTGCCCTGTCCCGCACCTGATCTCCGGCTGTCAGACACCATCCCCGCCCTCCCAGAACCGCCCGTTAGAGCGCCCCTTCTCCTGCGCGATCTCTGTCAGGTCCAACCTTGTCGACTCTCTCTTGACCTTCTCC